>PVJS01010502.1:0-16673 GCA_004027185.1 Glis glis | reverse complement strand
AATCCCCGGTACCTCAAAAAAAAATAAAAAATAAACAAGAAGAAATACAAATGGCCAACAAATATATGAAAAAAATGTTCAGCATTATAATGGTTTGGATTTAAAATGTCCCCCTATCCTTCATGGAAACAAGGTAGCAATGTTGGAAGTGGGGCTTGGTTGCTAAGGCGGGTCCCTGGGGTGTGGCCTTGGGGGCTCTGTGTGCTGCTCTCCTCCCCTCGCTTGCTCTCTCTTGCTTCTGCCCTCCAGTGATGTGAGAGCAAAGTCTTGCACCCTCCCTCTCTCTGCTTCCTGCTGCTGCCATGCCCTGAGATCTGTGGTCCCCAGTCTCATATGGACTGAACCCCCAAATCCCCAAGGAAATGGAGCAAATAAATCTTCCTTCCTCTAAGTTATGTGGTCAGGTTTTTAGATTATAGCAGTGAGAATGCTAAGACAAACATCATTAGCAATCAGGGAGATGCAAATCAAAACTACCCTGAGATTCCACCTAACTCCAGTTAGAATGGCAACCATCAAGAATACAAACACTAATAAATACTGGTGAGGATGTGGGTAAATAGGAACTCTTATACACTGTTGGTGGGACTGTAACTTAGTACAACCACCATGGAGATCAGCGAGGGGGTTCCTCAAAAGATTAGAAATGGAACCACCATATGACCCAGTTATACCACTCCTCAGTATCTTTCCAAAAGAATTAAAATTAGAATACTACAGTGATACATGCATACCCAATTTTATAGCAGCATGATTCACGATAGCCAAATTATGGAACTAGCCTAGGTGTCCATCAACAGATAAATAAAGAAAATGTGGTATATACACACAATGGAATTTTACTCAGCCATAGAGAAGAACAAAGTTATGTTATTTGCAGAAAAATGGATGGAACTAGAGAATATTATGCTAAGTGAAATCAGCCAGTCTCAGAAAGTCAAGGGTCATATGTTTTTCTCTCTTATGTGGAAGCCAGAGAGAAAATAGGAAAGAAAAAGGATTTCAGAGAAATGAATAGAGAGACTAGTAGAATAGTGGAAGGGGGTTGGGGAGGGAAGTAGGAAGGGGAAAACAAGGCCTGAGGAAGGAAACAGTCTAAAAAAGGGTTATGTCCATACAGGAAGGTACCATGACCAATTGCACTAACATGTGTGGAGAGGGAGAAGGGAGAGCAGGGGAAACACACCGAGTGTGATGTGCATGTATGTTTGTATCACTTTGAATCTCACTATGATGTAGAATTACAATGTACTAATAAAAGTATAAACAAATTGAACTACCAAAAAAAAAACCAAAAAAAGGTCAGGTTAAAAATATGGATGGGGGAGGCTCCTTCCTAAAACCCTACCAAAATAACAGTATAAAAAATGTTAAATGAGGGGGTGGAGGTAAAGTTACAAAGTCAAACACATCAGGAGAGTGGGAGAAATAATTAAAAGCCAATTCGTAAATGATGGGAAACCATTAGAGGAACAACATTGACTTAGGAGAAGGGCAATATTTAAAACATGTCATTGAGCTACAAGTCTATTTACCCCCAGGAAAGCCGCAGACGCTCAGGGTTGGAGACCTCAGAAGCAAGGCTGGGGCAGGGTTCACAACTGGTTGCAGTTAGACACACCCTTCCAGGTATCTGCCACCTCTCACCCAGTCAAGCAGCTACCCACTCACAACCCTGGAAAAGATGGGGCATATTCTGGAGAGACTGGGCTGGAAAGGCCTGGACTGAAGGACGGCGGGCACTGTGTATGGGAAGGGGACTGAAAATAGGGGGTTACATTCACGTGAAAGTCCACGTGCGCAATGGTGAGGCAGTCTGCCACCTGCCCTGCCTTGCTCCCAGGATATTGGAAATTCTTTCTAGAGAAACCAGAGTTCCAAGAGAAAGCCTACAGCCATGGGTACCCAGAAGTCCCCAGTGAGACAGCCTGTCCCCACCTTCCTCACCCTGCAGAGAGCTTACCACTCAGAAGGTTCCACAGACATAGAGCTGCCAGTCAGCTTATTAGTGGTACTTCACTCTTGAAAATACACAGGTATCCTCAAGTTACAAATATCCATGGAAAAATTCCAGTAAGTCAAAGCAGAAGAGAGAACTCAGAGGAAACAGGAAATTTTAGAAGCAGAAAAAACTTGAAATATATTAAAAATTCTCTAACAAATAAGAGAATATTTTATCCACAAAACAATAACAGACTGCTATAAAAAAGGAACCATCTAAGAAAAAGAAAAGAAATGCTTGGAGATTAAAAATATGATAGCCAAAATAAAATAAAATAAAAATAAATTTCTCTTCAATAGAAGAGAATGTTAAGAAAATCTCTTAGTAGTCAGGACAAAACTATAATGGAAAAGAGTAAAGATAAGGAAACTTGAGAATCAGCCCAGGAAACTCAAAGTCCGAAGAATAGAGTTCTAGAAAAAGATGACGGGCAAAAAGACTAAAAGAAAACTATCAAAGCAATAAAGAAAAAATTTCAAGAATTGAAAAGCATACATTTCAGACCAAGAGTGCTCGCCAAAAACCTATGAAAGTAGATAAAACTAGACCTACATCAAGGCACAGCATCATAAAATCCAGGGATTAGGATGGCATCAGGTTTTACCAAAAGCATCACTAGAGGATAGACAATAATGGAGGTGACTTTCCATTATTTATCTATGTATTTATTTATTTATATTTTATTTATTTATTTTTATTTTATTTTATTTTATTTTTGCAGTGCTGGGGATCGGACCCAGGTCTTTGCACTTGCTAGGCAAACGCTTTACTACTGAGCTACACCCCAGGTGAACAGAGGTGATTTTTAATCTAAAATACTATACTCATCCAAGAACTTAGTTTCCTAGCAGAGAGGTGATAGTGGATAATAGCGAAATCCTACCCCAGGATAGTGCTCTTGCTCCAGGCCTCGACCACCCCGGAACAGAAGAATGAAGCCAGGAGGTCAAGCTGCAGGTGAAAGTTAGCATGGCTTCTCTGCATACAGTAGGATGAGGGGGGTACTGAACCCCACCCTCCTTTGGGGTATCAAATAGTGACAAGTATATAGAAAATTAATACAAAGGAAGATATTTAGCGACTCCATAGGAAAATAAAAAGTCATGCAAGAAATGAAATATAATTATAGCACAGCACACTAGGTGGCTCAATATAATAATATTTATACAGTTGTGATAAAGTAGATCTGAATACTGAGCTAATAAGAATCTTGACATTTATACGATAGTGGCTGAGGAGGTCTATATGGGGTGTTTATCTATATTATGAAGAATCATGGTGGGTGATGTTAAAAAAAAAAAAAGCTAGAGCCTTATTTTCCATAGCAGGAAGTCAGGTGTTTTTTTTTTCTGACTTAAAAAATAAAAATTATCAGGGCATGGTCACACACGCCTGTAACCCAGTACTTGCAAGACTGAACCAGGAGGATCGCAACTTCAAGACCAGCCTCGGCAACTTAGCAAGACTCTCAGCAACCTAGTGAGACCCTGTTTCAAAACAAAAATAATAAAAGGTCTAGGGGTGTAGCTCAGAGGTAGAATGCCCCTGGATTCAATCCCCAGTACCATAAGTAAATAAAATAAAAACTAAAACACAATGCAAGTGTATTATTAGGCAGTACAGTGACAAATCTAGAGAGACAGCTAACACGTTGAAGGAGATTGTATCTGGGAATGTGAGACGGGGAGGCTGAGGGCAGGGAGGGTTACTGTTAGTTTTTGGACTTTTTGAAATATTTTATCTTTTGTGCTTATGTTAATATTTTAATTTAAAAGAAAAAATAATACATGAAAATTTCCCCTTAACCTAAAGACACAAGCCTCCAGACTGAAAAGCTCGATTTCTAGGGCCGCCGGTTTTATTTATTTATTTATTTAATTTATTTTTATTTATTTATTTATTTTTTGCAGTACCGGGGATTGAACCCAGGGATATTCTACCTCCAGGCTACACCCCCAGCCCTATTTTTTATTCTTTATTTTGAAACAAGGCCTCACTAAGTTGCGGAGGGCCTCACTAAGTAGCTGAGGCTGGCCACAAACCCAGATCCTCCAGTCTCGGCCTCCCAAGTACTGGGATTACTAGTGTGCACCACCATGCCCGGCTTAGGGCTGCTGGTTTTAGCACAAACAAGTAAAAACCAAAAAAGGACACCTGGTTAAATTCGAAATTTGGGTAAACAATGAGTGATCTTTTAGTTTAAGTATGCCCCCAATATTTCGGACATGATTCATGATTTATCTGAAACTCAAATTTAATGGGCATCCTCTATTTTGTCTACCAACTTTATGTCCAACACATCTACATCAAGGTCCAGAGTCACCATTACAAAGTACCAGGAAAAAAAGAAAACACCTTAACACTTCGGAAGGGAGAAAGTTCACATGAAAAGAAATCAAAAGAACACTGACTTCTCACAGCAAGATTGGAAACTAGGAAGCAGAGGAGAAAGGCCTTCAGAATTCTAAGGAAAAATGGTATCGCCCCTGGAGTTTTGTATCCATCCAATCATAAACAAAGTTTGTGAATCGAATAAAACCATTTTGAGGCATGTGAAGTTCAAAACTGTCCTTTCTCTTTACCCTTTCTTAGGAGCCGACTGAAGCCTCTGTCCAAACTAAAGAAGAAATAAATCAAGAAAGAAGGAAACATACAGTCCAGGAAAACAGAAACACAACATTGAGAGAAGGAGAATGAATTCCCAGGACACCAGCTATGCTGGAACAGAGAGAAAGCAGACAAGATGGATGGGGAAAATGGAAGGTTCCAGAATAGAAGACTTCAGGGGGAAAAAGGAATAATGGAGAGAGAGCTTGATGCATTCAATCATATGGAAAAATGGTGTCTAAAGGGATTTTCCAACTCTGTCAGAGAGTTCAGGAAGAATTATGAATAGGAATGCAGAAAATTAATCAGGTGGAGAAAATGAGGCGATTATTAACAAAATGTTTACAAGAGATTAAATGAACATTATCATAATGCACTGCTCGGCAATGCAGAAAATAATACTTGATGGAGATAATGACATAAACACTGAACACTGATTGAAACAAACTATCACGTGGGAGACAGAGCCGGGCAGGGCGTGCGGCTTCACATACAAAGACAAGAGGCAAGGTCCTACGGCTCAGAGTTCTTAGAGTAGACCCCAGGGCCCTGCACCGTCTGTCCCCCACCTTATCACACTAACCTTGCCCCTATTTCTCCCACTCCCCGGTTACCGTGCTCTGGCAGTGAAGGGTCTTGGCTTGTCCTCAGTGGTCCCTGTCCCCAGCCCCGGGTCGTCCTGACATGCTGTTCCCTCTGCCCAAAATGCAATCTGCACCTCCTTTGACCACTTCTTGTTCATCATTCAAAATTCAGCTAAAATATCATTAAATCAATTTCCTCTATTTTAGGCTCTTAAAGCAGTTTTGTGGACACCAGTCCTTTGTAAACTTGTCACAGGTGCAATTTTACATTTGAGCTCATTGGATGTACACCTCCTTCCACCCCACCCTGCCCCGCCCCACCCCTGTCACCAACTCACCAACACACACACACACACACACACACACACACACACTGTTCTAAGCTCCACCGAAGGAGGAAATCATTGGTTCCTTTTTCACCATATTCGCAGTGCCAACTACATCACAGGAGTTCAATAAATATATGTTGAATAATTTGAAACACTGTTTTACAACTGCAGCCGCCAGTATATATTACTTGGGTTTGAGCTTTTATTCATCTGTCTCATCTCTACCCTAAAGACTTGGAGATTTTTTCTTTTTTCTTTTTTGCAGTACTGAGAATTGGACCCAGAGGTGTTCGACCTCCCAGATGCACCCCAGCCCTATTTTATTTTTTATTTTGAAATGGTTGCTGAGGATCTCACTAAATTGCTGAAGTGGGCCTCAAACCTGTGATCCTCTTGTCTCAGCCTCCCAAGTACTGTAATTAGAGGTGTGCACCACTGCGCCCAGCTGCATGATTTTTTTTCAAAGGCCTGTCTCCCTCTCCTTTCTATACTACCAGTCCCCATCTTCATAGGTAATTTCTAGCCATGTGTACTTACATAAAGTGTGCAGATCACTTGTGTGGATTTGCTGCCCTGGAGCACTATATAAAATCCTCTTTACACTTTACCTTGTAGACATAGTCTTCGATGATCTATTTCCTCCATTTCACACATGATCTTAAATTCGTTTCCTTCCTTCACAATTCAACACACCTTCAGCTGGTTGAATTCCACTGAACACGAGTGAAACTAAAGATTCAGCACACTAGGCAAATGGAATGATTTTCATCTTGTCTCCACTCCAGTACATTTTAATGTTTTGTGCTGTAGATTTGAGTGTGTCTATTTTCTCCCTTGCTTTTAGAGTTATAGCAAAATATACAATAAACTAGCCAAATTACTGCACATAAATTATTACACAAAGATGGTGTATTGGCTGGCTGACGGCCACCATAAGAATGACCCTTTATCAGCTAATGCATAAAACTACAAATTCAACATCAGACGGGGCACTGGAAGGGTTTAAATTTGAACATCTAATATTGAGCACCACTTGTTTACACTACCTGTTCAATTAGGAACTTCCTGATAATACTGATTTAACCATTTGCTGAGTAAAACAAGTTTAAATTCATCCCCTCCCTTTCTTTCCATTTATCCAGGACTATATAATATGATAAATTATAGATAGATGATAGATAGATGATATAGATAGATGATAGATAGATGATAGATAGATAGATAGATAGATAGATAGATAGATGATAGATAAATAGAGAACCCAGGGGCATTCTATCTCTGAGCTCCACCCACCCCCAACCCTTTTTATTTTCTATTTTGGAACAGGGTCTAGCTAGGCATGGTGGTGCACACCTGTAATCCCAATACTTGGGAGGCTGAGAAAAAAGAATCGCAGGTTCATGGTCAACCTCAACAACTTAGTGAGACCTTGTTTCTCTCTTTCTTTATTTCTTTAGTGTGTGTGTGTGTGTGTGTGTGTGTGTGTGTGTGTGTGTATGTTAGTTACTGGGGATTGAACCCAGAGCCATTCTACCTCTGAGCTACACCCCCAGCCCCGTTTTTAAAAATTTTTGTTTTGAAACAGGGTCTCGCTAGGTTGCTGAGAGTCTCATTAAATTACTGAGGCTGATCTCGAACCCACAATCCTCCTGTCTCAGTCTCCCAGGTACTGGGATTATAGGCACACACCACCACGCCCAACTCAAGTGAGACCCTGTTAAAAAAAAAATTTTTTTTTTGGCAGTACCGGGGATTGAACCCAGGGGCATTCTACCTCTGAGCTACAGCTCCAGCCGTATTTATTATTCTTTAGTTTGAAACAGGGTCTCACTAAGTTGCGGAGGGCCTCACTAAGTAGCTGAGGCTGGCCGCGAACCCGTATCCTCTGGTCTCAGCCTCCCGAGTACTGGGATTACAAGCATGAGCCACCATGCCCAGCTGAGACCCTGTTTAAAAATAAAAAATAAAATAGAGTTGGGGGTATAGCTCAGAGGTAGAATGTCCCTGGGTTCAATTTCCAGTATCCCCCCAAAAAAGAAATAAAATAAAGGAAAGGAGGGAGGGAGGGAGGGAGGGAGGAAGGAAGGAAGGAAGGAAGGAAGGAAGGAAGGAAGGAAGGTCTGGCTAGGTTTCTGAGAGTTTCGCTACATTGCTGAGGCTGTCCTTGAACCTGAGATTCTCCTGTCTCAACCTTCCAAGTACTGAGATTACAGACATGTGCCACAACATCGGGTTATCATTTTTCAGTGACTAATAACTCTCTAAAGAAAATGAGGAACAACAGAGAGCTTTATAAAGTAACTCCTAGATCTAATAAGTGGGTGCAATAGTGTTGCAGGCTATAAAATCAATATGCAAAAAATCAGTTGTATATCTGTACGCTACTAATAAATACATGTGAACTGTAATTATAAAATGTAATATTGACAAGTGTTTTTTAAAATCCTGAAATAAGTATACATCAACAAAGCATGTACAGGACTTGTATAATAAAAATCACTGTGCAATAATAAAAAATAAAAGAATATCTAATTAAATAGCGAGACCTAGCATGTCCTTGGAATAAAAGACTCAATATAATAATGATCAGTTTTTGAACTGATATATAGATTTAATATAATTCCTATCAAAATGTTACCAAGATTTTTTTCCATGTATAGCTAACTGTATCTTAAATTTTACATGGGAAAGCAAAGGCATATGAAGAGCTAGGGCAGATTTTAAAAGAAGAATAAAAGGAAGGAATCCATTTATGAGACGTCATATTACTCAGCTGTGGTGATGGAGGCGGTGAGGCACGAGTGGCTGGATAGACACATGGATGAACAGACAGTGCCCATGGAAATGAAATACCCCGCATAGCACGGACAACCCGTTTCCAACAAAGTCGCAAGAGCAATTTAACGCAGAAAGGATACATTTTACAACAAATGGTACTGGAGCCATTGAACATTGGTCAGATTTTTTTAAAAAATGAGCTTTGATCCAAACCTCACATCTTACATAAGAATAATTTCAAACACAGCATAGATTTCAATGTAAAATATTAAACTACAGATTTTTTCCAGAAAAATATAAGAAATCGTTGCGGGCCCATGGCTTGGTGAAGAGTTCTTAGATAGTACACCAAAAGCACAAGTATTGTTAAGACTTCATCAAAATTAAAAAACTATCTGCAACTCTTGTCCTCAAGAGAATGAAGAGAAAAGCCATCAGCTATAAGAAAATACTTGCAAACCACATATTTGATAAAATATTCATATCTAGAACATCTAGAGGACTCAGAAAACTCAACTGTTAAAAAAAAGCAAGCTGTTTAATTAGGAAATGGGCAGAAGATACAAAGGGACATTTCACTGAAGAAAACGCACGGAGCAAATCAGCACAGGCAGGAAGCTCAACTTCACCAAGCACCAAGGAAGTACAAATTAGAGACCCGATGAGCCGAGCGCGCCTGGTGGCACAGGCCTCTAATTCCAGTACTTGGCAAGCTGAGACAGGAGGATCACATTAGCAAGGTTCTTGGCAACTTAGTGAGACCCTCAGCAACTTAGTGAGACACTGTTTCAAAATAAAAAAATAAAATAGGAATGGGGGTACAGCTCAAATCCCCAATATCCCCCCACCACCACACAAAATAACCCTGATGAGCTATCACTACATTCCTATGAGATAGATAAAACTTTTTAAAGTGTGTGTGTGGGGGGGGGGGCAACAACCCAGATAGGTTAGGCATTCTGTTCAGATCCAGTACTTGGGAGGCTGACACAGGAGGATCGCAGGTTCGAGGCCAGTCTCAGAAAATTAGCAAAACTGTATTTCAAAAACTTTTAAAATATATAGCAAACAAATATAACAAAATTTCTCTCTTTTCAGAAACCTTGTGTAACTATGTAACTAGACCACCATATCACTTTTTTATTTGTTTCTTTGTTTATTTGTGATACTGGGATTGAACCCAGGGGCATTCTACCTCTAAGCTACACCCCCAACCGTCTTATTTTATTTTATTTTTTTATTTTAAAACAGCGTTTGCTAGGTTGATGAACGTCTCACTACTTGCTGAGGCTGTCCTGGAACCTGCAATCCTCCTGTCTCAGCCTCCCAAGAACTGGAACAGGTGAGCATGTGCCCGCTCACCTGGCTATTATGTCACATTTAACATAGTCTGCCTTTGAAAAGCAGTCAGAAGTCAGAGATCCCTGTCCAAGCTTCCTGCTCTCCACCCACCACCACCCAGGAACAATCATGGCAGCCTCTGGTGCGTGGAAGGCCCCGTGCGGTGCATGGGAGGCAGGGAGCATGCCCCGCGGACTGTGGGCTGGGGCAAAGCTTCCCCTTTGTCTCCAAATAAGCCTATTTGTCAAACATCTCCCTTGACAACTTCCCGGCAGCCCTGAATGCTCTTTGGAGGATGTTCCAGGAACAAAAGAGACACTGTTCCTTACCACCCCTCCGAGCAGCTGGAGGGGGCTTCTCATGGTCCCGGGAGATCAAGGGGCCATCAGAGCGCTGAAGAAGGTGGCATTCAGGGACCTTAGGTCCCAGAGGTCAGTCGGAGGATGAGAACCACCCCCAACTCCACCCCCGCCTGTCCTGCGCCCTTTGAGTGTCAGGGCCCATTTTCCACTCTCTAGAACTCTTGGAGATTGTTTGGCGCAGCAGCACCCCAATACAAAGGTTCTTTTCAAACCCACCTCCGAGCAGTCAGCCTGCCCCACCCCCAGGAGCTCCTGGCAGATGCTAAGCCTGTGACTGGGACCCCCACCTGGATTCCTGCGAGAGCCCCCGTCGGTGGTGTGCCCAGGGGAGCGCGTCGAGGGTCTGCCCCTGCTCAGGCAATACAAGGCTGCATTGTCCATAGAGGATCTGCAAACAGTCGTCCAACTGGCCAAAAGTCAGCCTGCTCTTTATTTTCACTTGTGTCAGCAAGTATAAACAATGTCAGTGATAAACCATTCCTCCTGACCTGGTGCACCACCCCTGCCACTCTCCTGGCAACTGGCTCTGCCAGTCGGCTGCTCCCACTGGACGGCTAGTGTTTCCCACTCTGTCCCCTGCAGTCAGAGGCGTCATTCCAAAGTATGTTCCAAGAATGCCCGGCCTCTGGTTTAAAACTCTCCTTGGCTCTCGGGGCCGCTGGGGTGAACCCAGGTCTTAGCAGCTTCATGGCCCTTCAACCTCAGAGTCTGTTCGCCTCTTTCTTCAGCCTCCTGTGCCCTGAGCTCCTGGATCTTTGAACACACCATCTCATTCTCCAGCTCCGGGCCTTTGTTCAAGACAGTCCTTTTATTAAGAATTTTCAGCTGAGCATTGTGACATACACCTGTAATACCAGTACTTGGGAGGCTGAGACAGGAGCATCACAGGTTTGAGGCCAACCTTAGCAACTTAGTGAGACCCTGTTTCAAAATATAAAATAAAAAAGGGGTGGGGGTATAGCTCAGAGGTAGATCACCCGGGGAAAGTTAAGCAAGTCCCGAGAACAGAATGCTTCAATCCCCAGGACCACCACCACAACAAAGAATTTTTTTTTCAATCATAAAATTCCCAGGTCATCTTCCAAAGCCCAGAGGATGTGGTAACTTCTCTGGGAAAGCTTCTCTGCCCCCACCCCCGGCCCCAGGAAGAGTCCGTTGCTCTTCTCCTCCCAGAGCACCTGCTACATGCCTCTCTGCATCATCTACTGCAGGGCCCACCTCCTCTGCTTGCACTAGTTGCCCCCATACAATCTCCAAAGAAGAGTAAATTCTTAATCCCAAAGATTGGGCCCCCCAAAATTCACTGGGCTACAACTTGCTAATTAACTGAGCTATCATGCCTTAAACCAGTCCTCATAACCAGCTCGCTTCTAAGTTCTTGGCCCAGCAAGCTCTTTCCTTCTGTTCCTATGCTTCTCACTCTGTTAACCGGCTGGGTAAGTGGACCGAGAGCCACTTCATGGTCTTGCGCTCTCTCTTCTTCCCAGAAGTCACCTCTAAGAGAGTTGGTTGCAGATTTGGGTTCCAAGGTGCACAGGCATGAGAGAGCACCCTTTGGCCTGCAGTCCCAGCTATGTCTCAACTCAGCCTTATACCCGAGACCCTGAACTACAAATGACTGGGTGCTGCTTTGGAGACCAGTAAAGTGCGCCCTGATCCCACTGTTGGCTTTCTGTCACCTGGGCAGGGTCTGGCTCTCATATCAGCCCCCAAGCCTGCCGACCCCCACCACTCACAAGGTGCCATCAAAGAGTTTCCTCTGCTCCCTTCTGATGCCCAGCTCAGCTGCCATCCCCTGCTCCTGTTTTCTTTCCTCTCAGAGCCCCTATTTTGCTCAGATTTCTGGAAGCTAATATTTCCAAGACGTTGGGTCCCTCCCCAGATCTGGGGGTGACTCTGGGTCAGTCATGGTGGCCCCACAGGTGGTAAGGGCCTGAATCCCAGCCCCTCGGGAGGATGGGGTGGGGGATCACTTGAGCCCAGGAGTTAGAGACCAGCCTGAGCAACATAGCCAGACCCCATCTCAAAATTTAAAATAGAAATTAATCAGTCTATGAATCATGGTTATCCTCCCCTCACTACAATCCTGCTTAAGATGCATCCTAACCATGGCCAGAGGCTGAGCGGTCATGGAGGGGGAAATTCTCCTCCTTCTTAGAAGGACTTGGCCCTTCCTGCACACAGTCACTGCTGAGCCAAGATGGGAAACCTGGCACTGCTGCTGCCAGCTGTGATCACCCGGGGAAAGTTAAGCAAGTCCCGAGAACAGAATCCTTCAAGCCCTCCCATCAGAGCTCTGGCAACCCATTGCAAAAATGGCTCCAACGCCCCACCAGCCCTTGCACTGTGACTTGGAAGCTCCTCCCACAGGAGGCAGGGTCTACTTCCCCATGACTGAGTCTGGTCTAGTGACTAGGTTTAGGCAACAATAGCCAGCACAGGTGACTGGACTCCAGAGGCCTGGATGCTTCTGCTCTTGTTCTTGGACCCCTGAATAAGAAAGAGCCCAGGCTACCTGGCTAGAGGCAAGTGAAAGATCATGCAGGAGGGCTGAAGCTGCCTAGCCAACAGCCAGACCGACCCCAGGAGCCGTGCCCGCCACGTGTCAACCCAGACCCAGCCATAGATGCACGAGGAAGCAGGGAAACCCAGAGGAACCCCCCAGCTGAGCCCAGCTCAGATTGCTTACCTGTTGAACTGGGAGCTAAAAAAGAAAAAATATGGTTGTTCCACACCCTAGGTTTTCAAGTGGTTAGTTACACAGCAATAGCTGACTGATACATTACTGATCCCGGACCTGTCCTTCAGGACGCTATGTTCTATGAGATTTTTTTAAATGTTCTTCTGTTTGTTTTGTTTTCAAATACCACTGTCAGATGCGGCCAACAGCTCCCTGGTAGAGCACTGCTGAGGAATAAAAAAACAGGAAAGAGGGCTCCCAAATAATCCTAAACACTGGATCACCAAAAAATTTCAAAACCATACCAGCTTCTAACTAGAGCGCTAAGAAAGAGGGAAGTATTGTTGATTTGAGTAGGAAGACTTATTTTCTTTTATTGAGCAATGATTATGATTAGAGATGCTAAGCATCTCTAATCCTCATTAGAACACCTTAAGACATCATGTGAAATGAATATAACAATCGTCACTTTTTGCAGTACTGGGGATGGAACTCAGGGCCTCCCACATGCTAGGCAAGTGCTCTCCCACTAAGTTACAGCCCCAGCCCTAAGATCCCATATTATAGTTGAGGAACACACTGCCCAAGAGTATGGGAAACATGCCCGAGGTCCCAGTGCTGTTGAGTGGAGGAAGAGCCAGGGTTCGAGCCCAGCTCAGTCAGATGCTGGGGCCTGTGCAGTCTCCACGACTTTAGCATTTCCAAGTCTGAGTGGAACACAAGCTCCCAAAGGAAACTGTTCCTAGAGGCGCCACCTCTTCGCCAAAAGAACATGTGAATTAACACTGTGGACTCTGAGATCCAGCTCTGTTGTAAAGCAGCCTTTTCAAAGAAACCGCTTTTGGCTTTATTTTCTCTGTTTTTAAATTTCATACATTTCTCCTCTACGTTTTATTATCTCCTTCCTTCTGTTGCTTGTTTTATGTTTCGTTAGCTCTTCTTTTTCTAGTTTTCAAGGTGGAAGGTTAAATCTATTTGTGCTTTTGATTCTAAAGTGTGTCCCGGTAGGCAGCATGCAGTTTGATCTTTTTTTAATAATTCATTTTGAGCCGGGCGTGGTGGCGCACGCTTGTAGTCCCAGTACTTAGGAGGCTGAGACAGGAGGATCCAGGTTCGCGGCCAGCCTCAGCTACTTAGTGAGGCCCTCTGCAATTTAGTGAGACCCTGTTTCGAAATAAAGAATAAAAAATAGGGCGGGGGTGGAGCTCGGAGGTAGAATGCCCCTGGGTTCAATCCCCAGTATGGCAAAAAAAAAAAAATAATTCATTTTGCCAGTTTCTTTCTTTTTATTGGAGTACTTATCTATTTACATTCAGTGAAACTACTCTTCAGGTGGGATTTATATTTGTCATTGCTGTTTGTATTCAATAGGTCGATGCCATTTCATCTCTTTATTCCTCCATTACTGCTTTCTTTTTTGTTAAATATATTTTCTAGTGTGCTATTTCAGTTGCCTATTGCCATGTGGTCTTGGACCAACCGAGTGATCCTCAGGTCCTTATAAAACAGGAAGTGAAGACAGTTGGGTCAGAACCCTTCCAGCTCCCATGGCCAGGAGGTGTCTATCTCTTCTACACAGTGACCGGTTGAGACTGGCTCAGGGTCGGTCCTGGTTCCACCCACTGTGTGGGGATGAGCCACCAGCACCAGGCTGGCTGCTAGAGGCTCAGCCTTGTGAGATGGAGCAGGTGAGGAGGTTCCAGTGAAGCACTCTGGGGCCCTGTGACAGAGAGCTCACAGATCCTTCCAGAAAGGTAAAGACGCACCAAGCCTGAGCCATCCACATCTCCAGGGACCGCTTTGCATGCTTGTCCCTCCCCTTCCTTTGCTCTGGGAGAGGAGAGCTGGCCAGCACCCTCCTCCTCCTCCTCTCTTCTCCTTCCAAATCTCCTCAGCAGAAAAGCCACAGCCACACAGGATGGTTGTATAAGAGGAGAGGGACAGAGTGGGGGCTGCCTTTCTAGAGAGCATGCCTCCCATGAAAGTCGCCGAGGACAAGAGGGACCCTCCATGCCAACCCACAGCGTGCAAGCCCCTGCAAGAGGGGAGGATGACATCGCTGTAGGAAGGGGCTGAGAGTGGCTCCCTCTGGGTGACCAGGCTGCCGCAGGGGTAGGTGTCGCTGATGGGGAGGACCAGCATGGGAGGACCAGCACTCGGGACTCTTTCCTGGTGCTCTCTGTAGCCTGCAGCTCCTGGGAGGCAAAACCCCGCCCCCTCCAGCCTGCTCCCTGGCATCCCAGGACGGAGGCCGGCTGCAGGATGCTGACACAGAAAGCCTGCAGTCTGGGAGCTCCTCCAGGATGCAGCCCGAGTGAGGTTTGGCCAAGGAGAGGAAGGCTAAAGACAAACAGAAGTCCTTGGTTTCAGTCGGGAGAGCCTCCCAGCCCCGAGTCGGTTGCTGGGTGGGGGCCGTGGAAGGGGCGCATGCAGGTTTCAGGTTATTCTCTTCTTTCCCTGGCCCACCTTCTGGAGCTCCTATCAGTCCAGAGGGGGACCCACCGCAGCAGCAGGGACCTGCAGCTTCACACAGTGAAGGACCAGGTGGGCTTTGGGCTGTTGGGCATTGGGCGCAGGGGCGAGGGAATCCCTGGTGGGTGGCAGTGGGGGCGGGGGACATAGCTGGGGACAGCCTCTATTTGGATGGGACTCTCCTGGTGCGGGAGACGCACTGTGCTTTCTGCAGAGGGACACCGGATCTGGGGCTGAAGGTCAGCGTGTCTGTCTCGGGCCGCTGGAGGTGAGGGGAGCTGTCCAGGCTCCCGGGCTTTCTGACCTCTGGTAAGTGGGAGGGATGTGGAAGGAAGGCGCAGCTCTACATGCGCAGTGAGGCTCGCTGAGGGGGAACAGGAATGGCCACAGCGGCAGGGAGGTAGATGAGAGAGGAGAAAGGGCCTTCGGAGAGTCAGCACTGACAGCGGCACCTGAAGGAGGCTAGGAGTGTTTCCTCCTGGGAGAATCTCAGGGAAGGGAGGCTGCCCTTTCCCAAAGGTCCTGGAAGGACTGGCCATCGGCTGGGCAGACGAAGAGATGCTGTGTGACCTTGGGTGACTCACTCAACCTCTCTGAGCCAAGGGCAGTCATTATACTGCCTGCTCTACTGACCTTTGACCATGGTAGTCCATGGTAAAAGAGAATTATAAAATGATGAGCACCATTAAATGGAAAGGTGTAATAGAATTTCTTAGGCCGGTGGTGCCCAAATGACTCCACACAAGACCTCTTGAGAAATCTTTTTAAAGGCGGTACATAGACCTCACCCTGGATCAATTATTCACATTGGGACACGGGGGACAGCAGACAGACAGGAAGTTTTTGTTTCTGTTTTCTTTATTCGTTTGGTTGGTTTTTGCTTGTGTGTGTGTGTGTGTGTGTGTGTGTGTGTGTGTGTGTAATGTGTGTGTGTGTATGTGGTACTGGGGATTGAACCCCAAGGGAATTCTATCTCTGAGCTACACCCCCCAGCCCTATTTTATTTTTTATTTTGAAACAGGGTTTCACTAAGTTGCTGAGGCTGGCCTCGAACCTGCAATCCTCCTATCTCAGTCTCCCAAGCACTAGAATTACAAGTATACGCAACTAAACCTTACTAGGAAGTGGTACTTAAAAAAAAAAAAGTTTCTTAGGTGATTCTGCTGCCCTGTCCTTCCTGCTCCCCCAGACCTCCTGCAGTAATCACTCAGAGCACATGTGTGAAAAAAGAAGAGTCCGGCGTGGTGGTGCACAGCTGTAATCCCAGTACTTGGGAGGCTGAGACAGGAGGATCACAGGTTTGAGGCCAGCCTCAGCAATTTGGCAAGGCACTAAGACACTTAGTGAGACCTTGTTTCAAAATAAAATAGAGCTGAGAAGCTGGGCGTGGTGGCGCACTATTGTAATCCCAGTACTAGGGAGGCTGAGACCAGAGGATCCATGTTCGCTGCCAGCCTCAGCTACTTAGTGAGGCCCTCCGCAACTCAGTGAGACCCTGTTTCAAAATAAAGAATAAAA
>PVJS01010501.1:0-47867 GCA_004027185.1 Glis glis | reverse complement strand
TGAGACCCGGTTTCAAAATAAAGTATAAAAAATAGGGCTGGGGGTGTAGCTCGGAGGTAGAATGCTCCTGGGTTCAATCCCCGGTACCGCAAAAAAAAAAAGCCTTATCATTATTTTGTTATTTCCTTGGCACATTTACTTATTTGTATGTCCTCTGTCTCTTAAATGAACACTGAAAGAGTAAGTTCTGAAAGAGTAAAAAATAAGTCTACCTCATTCTTTCTTGTATTTAAATTTATAAACAATACCTAATTCCAAGTAGCTACTCTATGAATATTTTTGAGTAAATATATTGCAATTATTGAATAAATAACACTTATGTGTGGCAAGTCCAATACTCCTCTATTAGTGTAGCTTGTCCTGATCTTGACTGGAGAATATTAGATCAGAATTAAAAAGGCGGGCTTTTTCCTGTGCCAGTAGAGATGATCCATTGTAGTCCTCATTGAGAGTTGTCTTAGTTGATTGGTTGGCACATGCTTGGCTTCCACAATCTTTCAAGTGCTGCTGGTTTATGCTTTACTGAAATTATCCTAATCTAGCTGCCTGCCTGTTCTATTATAATCCTGTGGGAGGACAATTCTGCATTCACTTCTCACACAATGATGAAACTTTGAAAACAACAATTGTAAGACAATTTTAGTATATCAGATAGCCACCATTTATTTTCATCAATGAAATCATCAACTTTTAAATTCTAGGTGCAAAATGTATTTTCTGTTCTGAAGATTAGCGGCCACAACATATATTCTTTTATATTCCCTGTCAGGCAAGGATGCTGGACCTGTGGATCTTATAATCCTCTATATTCTTATTCATGTTCTTCCCATCAACTATGTAAACATGTTGAACTACCTACTCTTCTCTAAGTAAATCTAGATAGCGTATAGGTGATCAATAGATACACATTGATATGCATTTAAATATAGCCATAGATGTAGATGGATAGATACTAATTTTTGAAAAAGACATACTAAAAGAGATTACAAAGCTCAAACATAAGATTAATATCTTCTTGGGCAAAAAAAAAAAAAACAACAACAGAAATTCAAAATAAGAAATGTAGGAGAGAACATAGCTTGCTGTAGTCTAAATGTAGAAACAGGCAGAGGAAGCTGAAAGTTAAACTGCTGATTAAAAAAGAGAGAGAGAGAGCCAGAAATGATGAAAATGAAAGGGGTCACTAAATCAAGTCTCACTGCTTGAATCCAGCATCCAATCAGTGTTCAAATCAATGAATGAAAAATGACAATTGATTTTCTTTTAATTAAATGTTTTAACATTTTTCAGTTAATTGCATATTCACATGCACTTATAAGACATAATTCAGACATCCTGTGCACTTGATACCCAAGTTTGGTGACTAACATCTTGTGGAACTATCACCCAATATCATAAAGGGAATATTGACAATAATGTGAGAAAACACAAAATATTTTCTTCACCCCACAGTTCCCTCATGTTGGTCTTTTATAGCCACATCCAGGCAACTGCTAATCTGTTCCCCATCTCTGTAAAATTTTGTCACTTCAAGAATTTTATGTGTGAGGATTCATGTACAGTCAGCTCTCCGTATTCATTGGTTCTGCATCTGCAGATTCAACCAACTACAGATCCAAAATATTCAGAAAATAAGTTATTTTTGTTCTGACCACATAAAGAGTTTTTTCTTGTTATTATTTCTTAAACAATGTAGTAAATAATTGTTTGTATCACATTTACATTGTAATCTATGTATGAATAATCTAGAGATAATTTAAAGTATACCGGGTGATGTGCATAAATTATATGCAAATACTCTGACATATTATACAAGGTACTTGAACATTCACAGATTTTGGTATCTGTTGAGTGGTCTAGAATAAACACCCTACAGATATCAAGTGACAACTGTACTCTAGGACCTTGTTTTGTACACCGCATACTTTTCCAGATATTCATACAGATTGTTGTGTGTCTTAATAATCCATTCCTTTTTATTACTAAAAATATTTTGTTTGAATGTATCAAATTTTGTTTTATCATTTATCCAATAAAAACATTTGTGCTTTTTTATTTTTGCATATAATTTTTGTGTACATGTTTCTATTTGGGGTTAAGAAAAATAATTATTCAATAAGTCAATAAATCAACAATGATACAAACAATAATTTGTACAAAAAATTCTTAATTTCTCTGTGTTAAATACCCAAAAATGATATTGCTGTTTGTGTCATGGTTGTATATTTAGTTTTTAAAGAAATTGTCAAGCTGGGCATGGTGGTGCATGCTTGTAATCTCAGTACTTGGGAGGCTGAGAAAGGAGGATCGCAGGTTTGCAGCCAGCTTCAGCTACTTAGTGAGGCCCTCTGCAACTTGATGAGACCCTGTTTTACTTCTTTCTTACCCTTCCCCTTCCCTTGTACCCCTTCCCTTGCACCACTGAGGGTTCTCCATTGTCATTGGAGTCCCTTTTGTGTCCCCACTACTCCCTAAATTGTGCATATTAATGAAAACATATGTCCCTTCTTTTTTTGTGATTGGCTAATCTCACTTAACATAATGTTCTCCAGATCTTTCCATTTTCTTGCAAATGTTGTTATTTTGTTCTTCTTTATTGCTGAGTAGAATTACATTGTGTGTATTTCCCATAATTTTGTAATCCATTCATCTGTTGATGGACATCTAGGTTGGTTCCATAATTTGGCCACTGTGAATTGTGCTGCTATGAACATGGTTATCATATATTACTGTTGTTTTCTAGTTTCAATCCCTTTGGTATGATACCCAGTAGTGGTATAGTCGGATCATATGGTGGATCCATTCCCAGTTTTCTGAGGAATCTCCACACTGATCTCCATAGTGGTTGAACTAGTTTGCAATCCCACCAACAGTGTAGAAGAGTCCCAATTTCCCCACATCCTCGCCAACATTTGTTGTTGTTTGACTTCTTTTTTTTTTTTTTTTTTTGCGGTACCAGGGATTGAACGCAGGGGCGTTCTACCTCCGCGCTACGCCCCCGGCCCTATTTTTTATACTTTATTTTTGAAACCGGGTCTCACGAAGTTGCGGAGGGCCTCACTAAGTAGAGAGAGAGAGAGAGACAAGGAGAGAGAGAGCGAGAGAGCTGAGGCTGGCAGCGAACCCGGATCCTCCGGTCTCCGCCTCCCAAAGTACTGGGATTACAAGCATGTGCCACCACGCCCGGCTTGTTGTTTGACTTCTTAATGATTGCCATTCTAATTGGGGTCAGATGAAATCTTAGAGTAGTTTTGATTTGCATCTCCCTGATTGCTAATGATATTGAACATTTTTTCATGTATCTATTGGCCATTTGTATCTCTTCTTTTGTGAAGTGTCTATTCATTTCAGTTGCCCACTTCTTGATCAGATTGTTTGTTTTCTTAGTGTAAAGTCTTAAGTTCTTTGTATATCCTAGATATTAGACCTCTGTCGGAGGGATAGCTTGCAAAGATCTTTTCCCATTCCGTAGGCTTTCTCTTTAAGCTCTTGATGGTTTCCTTTGAAGCCTCATCTTTTCCATCATCCCCTTCCCTCATCCCCTTCATCATTCTATAAGTCTTTCTCATCTTTATCTGAACTCCTTTTTCTTTCCTATTTTCTCTCTAGCTTCCACATATGAGAGAAAATATAAGACTCATCATGTTTTTATGTGCTTATTTGTCAGCTGCGTATTCTTTGGTGAAAGGTGTCACATAAGCTGGGCGTGGTGGCACAATTCTGTAATCCCAGTATTTGGGAGGCTGAGACAGGAAGATTACAGGTTTGAAGCCAGCCTCAGCAACTTATGGAGACCGTTTCAAAATACAAAAATATAAAGGGGTAGTAGTATAGCTCAGAAGTAGAATGCCCCTGAGTTCAAACCCCAGTACAAAAAAAAGTGTATATTTTGCCTGTTTCCTAGTTGGATTATTTTTGCTTTTCTCTTATGGAATTTTGAGGGTTTTTTCATATTCCAGATACCAGTCCTTACCTAATATGTAGATTAAAAATATTTACTTCCACTTAACAAAGCCTTTCAAGACCTTTTAATTTTTGAAGTCAAATTTACATATATTTTCTTTCATTTATTGTGGTTTTATATTAAATATTTATTTTTATTGTAGCAAACTTTTGCTATCAAATTTTGCCTTGTACTAAATTTTAAATATTCTTCCCTATATTTTTCCTAAAAATGTTATAGTCTTATGTTTTAAATTCAAGTCTAAAACCCATTTTACAAAAATTTTGTAAGGTATTACTTAAGTGGGGTTCATTTTTTTTTTCATCTACAGAGATCCAATTTCTAAAGCATCATTTCTTAAAATGGCTTTTGATTTAGTCAACATCAGTTGGGCATGTTTTGGGGGGTATTTTAAAAGCTTTCCTGTTTGGTTCTATTAATTTACATATCAATCCATTCACCAAACCAGTACTGCACAGTTCTTATTATTATAGCAAGATAGTAAGCCTCAAATTTGAATAGAGGTATGTGAACTATTCCAGTTTCTTTTATTATTCAATGGAACTTTATAACCAACTCATCTATGTCTGGGAAAAACTAGTGATTTTGATTGCCACTGATATCATTACACCTTTTTATCAATTTGTTGAGAATTGGCATTTCTAATATACCAAGTTTTCTCATCTGTTTTTGTTTTCTGGGTTTTTATGCTTATGATTATTATTGAAATTTGCTAATGATTTTCTGAATTCATTAATAAAATCATATGACTTTTCCTCTTTAGCATGTTAATATCTTGAATTATACTGATTTTACAATATTAGACCAGCCGAACTTTCCTAGTGTAAGCAGCATTTGGTTGTAGTATATAATATTTATATTTTATGTAATATGTTATTTTTAGTTTTTATAGTACATGTTTATTCATAACATTATTGAGGTATGATTGACACACAATATCTAAATATTCAGTGTATATAGGTTGATGTGTTTGAAGATAAATAGATACTCATGGAACTATCAAACCATCATTATCAATGCCACAAAGTTATCTATTTCCTGCAAATGTTTCCTCCCATACCCTTTGTATTTTTCTTATTTTCCTTTTGTAGTAAGAACACAGTGCTTTCAGCACAGAGCAGTTTAACATATGGTGGAGAGAAGCACTGATGGGTTAGGAGATATGTGAACAAACTGAAATTGAGTCTTATGTTCATGCAAATTTTCTCTGGAAAGACCATACATTTTATAAGGTTCTGAAAAAAGGAGTATGAATTCAAAAGATTAAAGACTACATATCTTAGAAGTAGACGGTAGTGGTAAATATAAAAGTGTTAATTGCTTTCTATAAAATATGTCTTTTGTGACATCTCCCGAAGAAAGGAAAATTGAGTTAGATTATATAACATTCTTATACCAGACTAAATGTTGTGAACTCTGTATTCAGAATATTGAAGTGTGTTTCAAAAATAACACACACACACACACATCCTTGAAGGTAATTGACAAATGCGAAAAAGTTTTAATAAAAACTAAAGATTCTTTCATTGAATCACTGAAATCATATATTTTTAAATTGAGTTTCTTTTAAAATGCATTCAAATATTTCTATTTTATTATTCATACTTTTCTTAGTGACTAGAAAAATTCTCTTCAACAGTAGATGCAAATGTTTGCCCAGTTGGCTCTTTGTTCTTTGCTATATTCACAGAAGTTTGAGTACAAAAATTTTGTGGTTGAGAAATCTGGATAAAATATTCACAAAAATGAGTTGACCAAACTTTGGTCATTTACTCCCATACCCACAAGCTCCATGACTTTGATTCACATTTGAACCTGAGAAAGCTTTGGGACATAGACTAGTGTCTCCTTCACATCCCCTCCAAGAATTGGCTGACCTCAGACAAAGACATTTCATAACCATGTGTCTAATCATATCACCTACTTATCCCACTTCTGAACAACCAGTTCTTAGCCTATTTACTCCTTGCAATAATTGAGATGCTCATTTGCTGACCTTTTGAAAAGTTCATGATGATGTTGCTTATAAAGGATTTTCAATCTACTGGTATTGATATTTTATTTTTGTTATTTTATGGTACCAATTTTATTCTGATCTTTAATCTATCCACAATTAATTTTGCTAGGTAAAACTAATAAACTAAACTTATTATTTTCCACTCACTAGCCAATGCATAGGTTTAGCATCTTTGCAGAAATTACTCTTTCCCTGCTGATATAAAACATCACCCACATCAAAGACCACAAACACACACACACACACACACACACACACACACACACACATACACACACTCACACATTTTGATATTCTGTTTCTGAGTTTCCTGACTTCTTGATATTTGGAGGAATAGATTCTATAAACTGTTACTAGTCTGGATGGAAGTTTCATGAATAAAACAGTGACATGTTTTAATTTAAACACATAAAGTGCTTTTATGCAATTTTAAAGCTTTTGATTTCGATATTATCAATTGCTATTTTTCTTCTAATAACACATAAGCATGTATTCAATGCATTGGCCAAGAATATCAGGAAATTCAGATACTTACAAATATAAACTCTCATTAATGTTTCAGTAGAAAAATTTTTAAAATTTGAAGTTATTTGCTTCTACATCCTATCATAATTTTACATTGGCCTCCATTATAAAAGATAATGAAAATTGCTCACTTTCCTATGTCAGTAATCAAAAATGCTATTTGTTATAATTTAAAAATAGTTAATACTAAAGTAATTTGCAAATATAATTGGGGACTTTATTCAGTAAAATATATCTCTTTCGTCCTATATATTTAATAACATTTTAGTTCATCACATGGAGTTCATGACCAAGGGAATTTATTTTTTCTTTTGAAATTTCCTCTGTTTGGCAAGCCTTAAAGTAAAATTATTATACACATTTTGAAACAAATAATTATATTTCATTTGGTTAGGTGTATATGAAAATTTAAATAACTGAATAAGCACCTATTGCTAAAGGACAGAGACCTTTTTATATTTATCAAAGTGATATCTGATCTGATGAAAATTCCCATAACAGTATTTTTCTGGGTCACAAATAAACTACACATAAATTAATGTATAGAAAAGGTGAGTAAACTGTTGTCCAGCCACCAGAAATGATGGCCACTCTGATTCTGGATGTGTGACAACTTCTGGTCCAAAAATAGATGCTCAGAGAGTTTTCTTTGACATAGCCTGAAGGAGAATTTTCCTTAACATAGTCACACAAAATTCTACTTGTTATGCATCCATTATTCTTTGTTTAGATGATGTTTTTAAATATTGGAAAGGATAATATATCATATATATTTTTATTTTGCTTTGATGTCAAAAAATATGTGTACATATTTCTTCCTTTTAGAGTTAAGGCAGTTTTAAGGTTAGCTACTCTCATGTTTTCTCCTTTATTATGTTCCTTTATGAGGAGCAGCATGCATTAGTGCTTATGGAGCTAATGATCTCAAAGTCATTTTGAGGAATTTTAGAATACAAAATGAAGCCCATTAGAGCTCAGTAGCTGTTCATTTTACACAACAATATAAGTACTGATGTTCCTAAAGTGCACAGACTGTACAACATAGCACAGAACATTTCATCAAACCAGAAGGAACAAACTGATAATTATACTACATAATTATAATTGTTTTTCATTCTTCCTGAAGTTGGAGTTTCTGGAGTCCCTTCCAGGTGTATAAATATAACTGAATTTTTATAAAGAGACAATATAATAGGACTTGTCTTTTGGTAGGACTTATTTTTACTTTTTATAATGACTAGCTAAGTTGCAGTTAAAAAATTCTTCAAGACTAGATTTTAAATAAAATGATTGACTTTTATGATAGGGTTTCTGTGATAAGGAATAACACTTTCCTTTTTCATCATTGAGCTTGCCATGATAAAGCAATTTTCATGTTAGTCGTATTTGATTACCATGACCTATTTTTTTTTTTTTTTGCGGTACCGGGGATCAAACCCAGGGGCGCTCTACCCCCGGCCCTATTTTTTTATACTTTATTTTGAAACCGGGTCTCACGAAGTTGCGGAAGGCCTTACTAAGGAGAGAGAGAGAGAGAGAGAGAGAGAGAGAGCACTGAGGCTGGCCGCGAACCCGGATCCTCCGGTCTCCGCCTCCCAAAGCACTGGGATTACAAGCGTGTGCCACCACGCCCAGCTTTACCATGACCTATTAATTGTACCACTTCATCTTTTCTCAAGTGCCAGTTAGCTTGTTATACACTAAATCAGTAACTCACTGACATTAACATGTTTTATTTCTCATTTCTAAATAACAACCAAACAATGATGAAATTGTGTATTAGATTTCCTAAAGTTTAAATGTCTTGTTTAGGGTCACTGAAGGACATTCATTTTCAGGTGTTGCGATACAGTTTTATGGTGTGTATGCTCAGTGAGAGCGAAATGCCCACTTGCATCTAAATTCTACTTATATTCATCAAACTAATTTATTAGACAATCAAATTCATCTTGACTAAATCATAGATTTTTAACCAAGTCATTTTCTTAAATAAGATGAGGATGTATCTGATAATGATAGTACCGAATCCTGTTTTTACCAAAAAATTTTGCATAAGATCTTATGATAAGCTGTAAACTTCTGAGAAACAACAAATTTAAAACCAGAACTACCAAGTAAATATTGAAGTTGAATTCTTATCATGATTAAATAAAAGGTTAAACAGCCCATATTTTATTAAAAGTTTAGGGGTTTTCATATGTATTTTCAGAATAAAGGAGGTATATAATCTGTATGTGTGTGACGTTTTTATGGTACCTGATATGATTCATAAATTTATCATTTTACTATTTCTTTTAATACTTGGTAATATTCGAATCAAATGAAAGCCTTATTTAATTTTTGAGTTGAAATGTATTTTGAAAATAAATTTGTAATGATAGTAAAACAATAATCTGTTATATACTCAATACTAATAATTTTCTAATTTAAAATCAACAGAAATTGAAATATTTTCTCAATCAGAAATTTGGGATATAAATTAGTAAGTGTGATCAGTATAGCTGCATCTTTATTACTGTGTGTTATATGATCTGAGTCAAGAATAACTGTAAAGATGAGTAGTTAGTTACTTATGTTATACTGTATTTCAATAAATCTAAGGTTTTATCTGTTATGCAATGTACCATTATCTTATATGCTCCGTAAAAAGAAAACAGAGAAAAAGAGTATACTCACAAATCACACTATAGCATGTTGGTAGCTCACCAAATCAATGTTATGGTGAGACCCTTAAAGCAGGTTAATGAAGGAGATTTTTTAAATATTTCAGAAATACATTAGGTTTGCTACTTTTATTTGAAAATAAATGTCTGAGATATTTTCATCATGCCTTTGACATATAAGGAAAAGTAGAGGTAACTAGGATGTTTGGGAGCACCGTGTTTATGAATTTTTCCTTGAATGTATTTTCATTCATGTGTCCAAACCCATTTTGCCTTCTTCCTTTCTGATACCTCTCTCTTTAAAGATTTTGTTTATACTGTCTTCACTGGAAACCCAGAACTCTTCTACATCACCTTTAAAATATAAGGACAAGTTTTAATGTATTTTTCTGCTTACATCTTTAGAAATCAAATGTTTTGCTTAGTTATTTGTTCCTTTTAATGTCCTTTCCTCCTTTGGATTTTGGGACAGTATGTTTCCATTGTTCACTGATTTCCCTTTTCACTCACTTTTATCCTTTTAACTATTTATTCTATTCAATGATATTCTCTTCTTAATCATTTTATTTAACTCTCACACATCAACAATAATCTATACAGGAAATTCCTAAATCCGAGTATCATTCCCAGATCTGTATTTCAAAATTTCCTTCATCCAAGTGATTCAAGGAGTACATTCAAGAGTACATTCAAGCGGCCAGTCTCAGCTCTCTCTCTCTCTCTCTCTCTCTCTCTCTCTCTCTTTCCCTGTCTCTCTCTTTCTCTCTCTCTCTCCTTAGTGAGGCCTCCGCAACTTCGTGAGACCTGGTTTCAAAATAAAGTATAAAAAATAGGGCCGGGGGTGTAGCGCGGAGGTAGAACGCCCCTGCGTTCAATCCTCGGTACCGCAAAAAAAAAAAAAAAAAAAAAAAGAAACTAAAAAAAGAGTACATTCCAGGTCATAATAGACACTTTCCCTCCTTTGGGAAAAATGTCAATTTTTCTCCATTCAATCTTCTACACTAGAATAATGGAATGGTACTTGACTGCTTCTTCTCTGCTACCACTTAGATTCATTTACAGTGGATTCTATTTCATAATTAAAAAAAATTGCCCCTCCAAATCACTAAAGCAACTAATTAGAGATCAATTCCTGATATTCTTTTATGTGGCTCTATGAAAAAAACAACAACAATTTTTACTAATTCTTCATCATTCAATTCATTTCCTTATAAGTTTCAGGTATTATCTATGGTTTTAGTCTTATCTTTCCCCAGTGCATTCTTTATCTCTATCATTCTTCACAGTTTTATGATTCTATAAATAAAATTAAAGCTATCTTTTATTTTAATAATATGCTTATCATAACTAATTTCTATCTGTGTCCAATAATCATAACAACTAAATTATCTTTGGGCTTCTGCTTTTTTAAAAAACTTGTTTAAACTTGGTTACGGAGTCTAGTTTCTTACAGTGTTTGTTGTCATGGGCTGTGTGCAAATTATAATTTTTAAAGAATACATTAATATGGATAATTTGGAAATTATCTATTAATATGTATAACATTAACAATAAGTTATTTCCATTAGAAAGGATTTGTATTTGCCTCTGTAGGGAAATTTGTGCCTCTGCCAGTTAAGGCCCACTTTAAATGAAGTTCAAGACTTGAAATTTTCTTTTCCCTAGGAAACTTGAACTGCCTCATGATTCTGTATGGGCTCCTTTTCCCCTAAACTTACTGCCATTTGATTTTGTATGTTAGCAGGAAAAGGACTTCTCTTATATTCATCACCGTGTATGTAACTTGATTTCTGATACTTTTCTTGTCTTGGAAGTCAATCAAAATAAGCTTTTAATGTTTGATTAAGAGAAGCACCCTTCGGGCAAGAGTGATTCTCTTGCTGTCTGCCTGTCTGGATTCTTGCTTAACTAAACATAACTTCATAACTAATGCTTTTATAATTAAAAACAAAGACTAGGCTATCTTTATTTATCATTATGTTCTATATTCAGCAGGAAGGTTAAGCAAAATAACCTATCCCATTAGAAACAGGAAAGCCCATAGCATACTTTATTATGATACTGATATTCTTTTTAAAATGTAACCTAAGGACAAATTCTTTGTCTTTCTCATACTTGCTTCCTACTTGAACTCAGAATAATGCCTGCAATTCAGCAAAAGCTTGTTAACTATTTGTTGAGTCTACACTTTCTTCATGGAGTCATTACCAGCATCCCAAGGTAATGTAGGTGGGATATTGGGACTACTATAGACAAACTATCATTCCCTCACTGATTGAACTTAAGAATCAAGTATAACTTGGTCATATTTGCTATGCTATATAAGTCCTGTTATGTTAGTTATAATGCTTAATTTAAATATCAGCTTATTCATCTGTAAAGTGGTATAGTGATAGTTATAGTAAAATGAAACCTCAGATGTTGTCCTCATTACTAATAAATAAACTACATTCATTTAAGAATTATAGTATGCCATAGATTATGTTAAATGAGCCAGGCGTGGTGGCGCATGCTTGTAATCCCAGTACTTGGGAGGCTGAGACAGGAGGATCTGGGTTTGCAGCCAGCCTCAGCTACTTAGTGAGGCCCTCCACAACTTAGTGAGACCCTGTTTCAGAATAAAGAATAAAAATTAGGGCTGGTGGTGTAGCTCAGAGATAGAATGCCCCTGGGTTCAATCCCCAGTACCGCAAAAAAAAAAAGATTATGTTAAATCTTTAAATCCATTTTTAAATTTAATTATAAACATTTCTTAAGGATAAGTATAGTTTTACCCCCCTTTTAGACACCAGGAAATTGTCTTGTATACTTAACTTACTTGCTAAATATGCTACAGCTATTAAGTGGCAGAACATAGCACAACAACCCTGATAAGCCTTATTCCATGATTAGTCTTTTCTTCTAGACTCAGTATGTAAAATATTTAGACATATGTGATTATTATTGTTGAATTAGATTTAATTTTTATTTTATTACCAGACATTGGATTTTGTCCAAAAATGATTAACAACATAAATTTAGAACTGAGTTCCCTGTTCCAAAATATTTTTCCCTGTGTCTTATTAGAAAAAAATCACATAAAAAATGAACATTCTCGAATTTATTCCACATTCATTTCCTGACTCCATTTATACTTTGTGACATGTATCCTCTGATTCTTAGTATTTTACAATATTGGATGTTTTATCTTCTACTCTTGCATGTTTGTCGTCATTTAGTAATTTCTTTTTTGTTTGTTTGTTTTTGTTTTGTGGTACTGGGATGGAACCCAGGGGCATTCCAACTCTGAGCTCTACCCCCAACCCTATTTTTTATTCTTTATTTTGAAACAGGGTCTCACTAAGTTGCGGAGGGCCTCACTATGTAGCTGAGGCTGGCCACAAACCCGTATCCTCTGGTCTCAGCCTCCCAAGTACTGGGATTACAATCGTGCTTCACAATAGTGGCTCATCATTTAGTAATTTCAATTGCTAAATATGTTCCTAAGCAGTTTTCATATTCTTAAAATTATAAAGAAATTACAATTCATGTTTTGGACATATTTGAGTATTAATCATAGCAGCTGTCAATATTTTTCTAAGCTCTCCACCCTAAATCAACTCACTGCATTATGGAATAATCATCAGAGAATAAATATCATTAAAATAAATAAGGATGATTAATCATGTGAATAACTAATATGATAACTTATCTACAATAAGTCATCATGTCCAGTGTGTGGCAGGGGGAAGTCAATGACATTATATAAAAACATCATTCAACTATAAAAGGAATATGATTCTAGATTGCCATATAATGTAACAAATTTGTTTTTCTAGATCTATTTAAGAATAACATCATTTCCTAAATAACCAAAATGAGTCAGTAACTGACTTGCAGGTCGAGTTCACATAGTTGATTATTCTCTCTTCACAAATCCATTTAAATCACATTAAAGATACTAAAGAAAGTACATTCAAAAATCATAAAAAAGAGAAATGAGATATAGCAACATAATAACAAATAACTGGAGCATTAGAAGAGAAGAAAACACATATTAAAAGAAAGATGCACAGTAGTAGAAACCCTGGAAATCCTCAAGTATAAGCAGAAATGAGGAAAAGGGCAGGGAATTTAGGTGGCAGATTAAAGTATTATTTGCAAAATAGTGAACAGGTTTGCGTACCTCCTATTTTGCCCATGTCATGGAGTTGAGGTTTTTATTCACCAATTAGAAGCATAGAAATAGCCCTGATAGAAGACTGGACTTAGGTGGCTCTAATAACCCCTGAATAAAGGCTGATGCAAGATGGTAAGACAAATGCGTTTCAGCATTGCTGCTGGTGGTTGGGAGTTGAGGAAACCTAACCCATTCCTCCCCTTTTACCTGGTTCAATTCCTATTATGTGGAGGATAGGTCTCTTGATGTTTTTCCATAATTCTCTTAATCCTTCTTTATTCTTTTATTTTTTCTCCCCTGACTGGATAATTTCAATTGTTCTCTGTCTTCAATATCTCTGATTCTTCATCTTGAGCAAGACTATTTTTGAAGTTTTCTATTGATGTTTTCATTCAACCATTGTAATTTTCATCTATGAGATGTCTATTTGGTTTCTAATAATGGTTTATATTTCTCAAACTTATCATTTTGTTCATGTATTATTTTCCAAGATTTTTTTCATTTATTTCCTCTGTATATTGCTGGAAATCACTGAACTACTTTAATAGGATTATTCTGAATTCCCTTTCTGACATTTCATAGCTCTCCTTTTCTTTGGCGTCCATTATCAGAGCTTCATTTGGAGATTCTTTGGGCATTGTCATAACTTCCCAAATCTTTGGAATCCTTGTGTCCTTACTTTGATGTTTACACATTTGTGAGGTTACCACCTTTTCTGTTTTTGCAGGCATTCTTTGGAAGTGATAGACCTTCACTACTAGCCTATAATTCTGGCTGGGTTGGCTGGTAATATCTTGGACAGTCAGAAATTTTGGGGGGGTTTTCAACAGGGCTGGGGCTCTGCCTGTGCTCTGAATTCATGTGTGGCAGCTAGCTTTACTCTGTTATCTGGCAAGAATACTGGTTGAATTCTACAATTAGATTCAGCTGCTGGGTGAGCATTGCAGCTGGCTCTGATCCGGTTGGGCCACAAAGTGTATTCCTTGGTGTTGTGGTGGCCTTTTTCCTCCCTGGGCAGGGCATGAGTATGATCTTTGTAGCCTCAGGCAGCACTGTTTAAACACCCAGGTATGCCAGAATGAGGATGAATTTTTAAAAATATACTTTTATTGGTGCATTGTAATCAGACATAATACTGAAGATCAGAATGATAGCACATACATGCACACAACGCATGGTGAGGTTCCCCTCAGGTCCCATCCCATTCCCTCCCCTTTGGACACTAGACCAAGGGAACCAAGATTAGAAGATTCAGAAACAAATCCTCACCCTTATAGCCAGTTGATTTTTGACAAAGGAGTCAAAAACATACCCTGGAGAAAAGACAGCCTTTTCAACAAGTGATGTTTGAAAAACTGGCTATACATTTGTAGAAAAATTAAATTAAACCCCAACCTCTCACTCTGCACAAGAGTCAACTCAAGATGTATCAAAGACCTAGAAATTAGACCAGAGACTGCAATTACTAGAAGAGGGCATAGGACAATGCTTCAACATATAGGCACTGTAGAAACTTTGCCAATATAACTCCCAAAGCTCAGGAAATTAAAACAAGATTTAATAAGTGGGATGGTGATAAATTAAAAAGCTTGTGTACAACAAAGTGCCTGCTTTTAGATTTCATTAAAATTTTGGTCATTGTCCCTCTCTGGCAATGGTGGTTTTTGTAGTTGCAGAGAAAACTGTTTAAACTCTGTCATGCTAGTTTTCAGAATTTGATGTGGGCGTTTTCTCTCCCCCCTGGCAGCCTCAGGTTGCAAAGTGAGGCTGGCTAGGCCTAGAGGCTGGCTGTCTAACCAAGGCAAGCAGCATTTTCCATCTCCTTGGGAAGTAGCTAGATGGGCTGTGCTGTTAGCTGGTGCTGCTGATTAATGCAACTGCTGGGGAGTATGCTATGCTTTCACTAAACTCCTCATGCTGTTGTCTGTGAGCCCTGCTTCCTTGCTTTGTTTCTTTGTAGCCCCAGGTAGTCCAGCTATTCAGCTTCCTCCTAACTCCCCAAGAGGTGTCTAGGGGAATTAGCATGCTGTTCTCTGTGAGCTCTGCTTCCTGGCTTTGTTTCTTTCTAGCCCCAGGTAGTCCAGCTATTCAGCTTCCTCCTAACTCCCCAGGAGGTAGGAATTGGCTTCTTGGAAAGTGTCCCAGAGTGCTAGTGCTGGGTGCTCTCTTTTTCCTGTAGGGGAGTGTGACCCTTGGATATTTCTGTTTGCAGTGTGCCAGCTTGAGGGAAGGGGAGTAGGGTGCATACAGGAAGGACTGTTTGTTTCTCTGATCCGTTCTCTGAGGACTTTTCTTCGTTTTCAAGGAATATACTAACTCAAGTCTTTTGCCAGCATTTTGGGATTTCACCTAGTTGTTACTGTTTGTGAATACTTTCTATCTGATCTATTTGCAAAGAGGAATAAAGGCTGGGATCTCTTACTGGCCCTCTTGGTGACATCACTCCTGACTTGAGTACTGAAATCTCACTTTAAAGAAAGACTCCCTTTCATAATGGATTTTGTTCTCTGTTTGGGGTTGTTTCTTTTCATTCACTGTTTGTTCTTAATACTTTTCTTCACTGACATTACAGCTCTCTGCTAATTTTTATCTCATTAATGTTTAAATAGTTTCTATGTTCAGATTAAAGAAATAAGCGAGCACACATTTCAGAAATTCAGAAGAATCGTGTTTTTTAAGTTCTGAAGCATCTATAATTCAATTGCATGTTCACTTGCTGTCATCAACTAAATGGATCAAAATAAGGTATTGATCTGCAGAGGGAAGTGGGCACAGTATGTGAAGAATAACAGATTCAGAGAATTGGCATTCTTCCTCAGTTCATTTGATCAAGATACTTGCACTAGGAGGTCGCCAGAAAGAACTTTTAAAAGAATCTAGTTCATATTTTGAAGATATGGTTAACATTTGCTTGTAAATACAACTTTATAAAAAGCTATTCATGTTATTAAAATATTAGTATCATGAAAGCCATTTCATACTGATTTTTTGAAGGAATTAAAGTCTATTTTTTACTTTCTATTTTTTCATCCCTTTCTTTAATAATCCACCAGAGACTTTGTCGTATTGTTTGGTCCACCACACTCCTCTGCCCTTTATTTTCCACTCCAGTGTCCTTCGGCAGACTTTCCTGTTCCACTGTGGTGAGCATGTCTCATATACACTCTCTCTCACAATGCATAATCCCGACTGTGTCATGTCAGGGATAGAGAAATACTTTAACCGCATTTAACACTTGATTCCCTGCTGACATTTAATGAAAATTATTTTGATGAATATTTTTCTTGTTTCTTTTTTTAGGCTATTACTTTGAGAGTTGTATTCACATGTTTCATAATTTAATAAAAGATTCTGATATAAAGGGATGGGAATTAATTTATGATTTATATATTAGTGACATTGTAGATCAAATGTGAATTTTTAAAAATTATTTATTTCACTTAAAATGTTACTTTCTATAGCTAATATTATGATTTTAGAGCTATTGTAAAATCAGAACTGATAGCACGTAGAGACAGAAATAGCTTTAAATATCAAAAAAAGTCAATCTGTTTATTTTACAGATGAGAAAGCAAAGTTCCAGATATATCACAAGTCTTAAATTACATCAAATGACATAGCTAGGTCCAGAATGACATCTTTCTCTTAACTCCTCTCATTGTCTATACCCACCCTTCAACTTGTGGAGTAAAATACTGAACAGCAAAATTCTAAGGATGGGTGATCTCAGTATAAAACAAAGATCTCTCATTGATCTGTATATTCTTTAAAATATTTTAAATATCTTTCTTGATAAAAGAAAAAGCATTGACCAATAATTACAAAAGTATGTAATATATCTATGTCACCAATTGTTTATCTATCTGTCCAATGATCTTCAAAATGTATGCAAATTCCTGTTTCAGTAAGATAAAGTAACAGTTATAATTGCCTAAAGTTTTAGAGATTTTTTTTCTATACCAGGATATGAAGAATTACTTGAATTATAGCTTGTCACTCATACATGCACACACACATACACACATAGACACAAACACATAAATACATTCAGAATGAGGGAAGAGAGACAAAACGGAACTTAATACTGATATCAATATTTTGACATATCAAAATATTTTTTATCTTTTGTTCTACTTATGTTCACTGTACCAATTAAGGTGTCAAATACCTAATTATGTAGACTTTTATGTACAGCAATGGATTTGGGGCTCATCATAAATATTTATGTATTGCTGATTTTAGTTCCATTGTAGATCCAGATTTCTAGCCAATTTGTAGTGTGGTCATACACATGCAACATTGATAAATCACCATTCTCTTAAATGTAAACACTAGAGATTTTTCTATAGCATGGATAGAAATTAGTTTTTTTTTTCTTTCTAAATTCACTCAACTTGTTAGCAGTTATCTTAAGGTAGAATGTGGGAATAGATATTGATGCGTGCCTGACTGTTGGAAGGAAGAAAGATCACTGGCATGTCACATATTTTATGATTCCAAATATATAGAAATATACTTCAATTCTCATTTATTCACAACCATAAAACCCCACTTAAATGTAAAAATATAACTCAATCTAAATTGAATTTTAGAGCCCATATTAACAGACTTATTAATTTTCATTTCAGTCATTTAATAAACGTTAGCTTACATTATGTTCCAAACTCCAGAGCTTGCTATTTCCACTCCTATGCATCTCATAGTTCTCTCAATGTAGGGTATAAAACATGCTCAAACATCCTGACCAGGTTTTAAAATCATAATTTCTGTGACCTTTCCTTCAGATGTGAAGCAGAATTTCTCTCTGCCAATTTAATTATCCAAGATTGCAGGGGATGAGGATTTGAAAGACAGAAGAGTTGAAAACTGTGAAAGAAATCCTCACATAATTTTGTGCCCAGATATTTTAAGTGTAATTGAAAAGAAATTATACCCTTAACAGATGGTTTATCCCATACTACTGACTTCGAGTTTGGTAACATTCCTTTCATCCTTTTGTCTCCATTTAAGCTTTTTATTTCAATTTAAAATATAAAAAAAAATTACCTTGTCTTGAAAATAACTTTATGTTCTTGAAAGGTTTTGAAAATCTTAGTAGTTTCCCATTGTTCTTAATTGCTTGAAAGGTAAGGAATTAGGTAAAAGAAGTCTCCCTAATTTGCCTGTGAGATGATTCCTTTTTTATTTAGAGATCTTTGCAGAATTCATGGCATTTTTTCTACCTATTTACATAATTGCATTTATTGTCATCTAACACTCAAGTAGACACTTAGACAATGCTGAACTACCAGAATACAATCCAAGAAAAAGCATTCAGGTTTTTGAGAATAAATTGTATATGCATATGTACATATATATGTGTACACACACGTATAAACATGCATATATAATATATATACATATGCATATATAATATATACATATATATCATGTATATCATTTAAAATAAGTTTTTAGTGTATTTTTATGGATTATTTTCACAATGCAATGACTGCATTATTCTTTTTTATAGACAACACAATTAGGACTCAAGACACAGAATCTCAACTCTAGAGACCTTTGCAAAATTTTCTCTATTACTTTGAAGGAATGGACAGCTATTGGATTAAAATTAAATTTAGGAAGAAATTGAGAGATGATATTTCAGGCTCTCAATATCAGAGTGTAGCGTCTAAATATGATAATCAAACCCTGAATTGGATTTTGTTTTAGATTGGTAGATATATTAGAGAGTAGAAAATCAGGTTGACATTTTATCAGTAGCTGCTCTTCTCATCAGAACTATTTTATTCTACATTGCTCACATTCATCTTGCTCTCTACCAAGGGAAGCATAGTATAGAAAACTAATATTTATGTTACAATCAGTAATGAACTTATGATGAAGAAAAATTCAACCTGAAGTTAGCAAAGTTTATTGGTAAAAGAATAATAAGAGTGATATCTTCAGCCATCAGAGCACTAGCATATGACTGTACACAAAATATTCTGGAGCACATGGATATTATATTTTTCTTTACAAAAATTTCTTATTTGGCCAGGCGTGGTGGCACATGCCTGTATTCCTAGTCCTTGGGAAGCTGAGACAGGAGTATCTCAGGTTTGAGGACAGCCTCAGCAAGTAGTGAGACTTTCATCAACCTAACTAGACCCTGTTTCAAAATAAAAATTAAAAAATAAGGCTGGGGCTGTAGCTCGGTGATAGTATGCCTCTGGGTTCAATCCCCAGTACCACACACACACATAAAAATTCTTATTTAATTTTTATGCTTTAGTATTCTTCCCAGTTCTGAATAATTTCTTTCAGTTTTGTTCAATCAGAATAGATCTATATTTCTTCCAGTTACAAAAATATCTGTGACAATGTGTGAATTATGAATTCATTTATTATCAAGATAAAGGAGGTTCATAAAATCAGCATTCTGTAAGCATACCCATCTTAAAAATTATTTCTTTCATATCAATTTTAATTCAATGCATAACATATATCAATCCATATACGAACTATTAATTTTTAGATGTATATATTAGCTTTTAATATTCCCTTGCTTATCTGACCTCCCATCTCAGCATATATTTTTCTCTCAGATCTTAATGGGGTAGCAACATACTCTGTTTCTTTCCTAAGATAAGTGGATGAACCACATTTAGTCTTCTCCCTGTGAAATTATGTTACACAGAAAGATATTAGCAGATGATACTATACTCGTCAATGGACTCTACCTATAGGTACCTTAATCCATTCAGGTACTTTAAAAATAGGCATAAGCATATCCTTATATTTTATATCTTCCTCAAGGCTAATTTTTGTTGCATTTGTCTGTTAAAGGCTTCTCATTTTATTTTTTACAAGTTGATGGTGTCAACTGATTCTTTTTATACTGCATGTTCCTGAATTTGTGAACCCTATTTATTCTCCAGTTGGTCATGGAAATGAATACTTTTTTCTTCTTTTCATTTTTTTGTAATTTAGTACCAAACAAAGTGAATATAGCTAACCTGATTTATTAATACTCTATTTTCAGCATTTGTACCTCTGGCTTCATGATTATTAGGTATATGAACTGTCTTCAAAGTTACCGCTGTAAGACTTTACCAAAATCTGTCATTCTATAATGTGGATAACCCTCTTTCAAAGCTCTAGTGTCTGGTCTCGATAGCTTGTCCACCATCCCTTAGCCAATGTCACACTCTTTTAGGTTATGGGAACTTCCCTTATGGAGCAATATCATGCAAGAAAGACTAGACTATGAGGCAACACCAACAAAACTTAATCTCTCAAAGATATAACCCAACACCATTTTAACTCTCATTAATGCTACCACTGTGGTAGAGCCAGGGACCTATGTCCATTGGAGGCACTCAAAACCCACGGTGAACTCAGTTCTTTCTTGTCATATTCTTCCACAACTGTAAAAGTAAGAGAAAGAGAGCTTGGTAGACTTTCATGCTGACTCCAAAACTTATGCTTGACAGTGATATCCCTCACTTCTACTAAAATGTTATTTGTCAAGGTAAGTTTAAAGCTATCTTCTAAATGTTGAGGGAGCACAGTCCTTTTTGAGTGGTTCTATTTATCCTGTTAAATTTTGTAATATCAAAACTTTTTCTCATGTGACATTTTTCTAATACTTAAATGATATTTTTCTAATAGCATATCAGAGTAATTTAAATCCAATATTTCATCATTGCCACAATAAAGTTTTTGAAAAGTTGTATGTATTTGGTAACTATAAATCAATTTAAGTCAAATGTACAAAATTTACCAATATTTTTTATTGTTAATATAGTCCAATACATGAATAATTCTCTGGTAAAAGTATGTCAAAATAAATGAGGAACAAATGTTTTTAGCCATTGATGTTGTATCCACTAGTTAATAGCCACCTCCATTACAACTTTAGATTTACTACAAGAATTAAACAGAATTATCTACTTACTAGATATTTACCTAAAGTTAATTCAGAAAGACTGATTAAACAAAACCTAAATCAATGAAATATTATGTTTGCACTGTAAATTTGAGCCAGTAAGTAGTCTAATTTGGTTTTCCTAATCTTTAAAATTTCTAATAGTAACTATAAAGTAAAAGTACCAAAGCTTCTAATATTAGAAAAATACCCGTCTTATTATTGGGCATGTAGTCTACAATCTGCTATTTTGTATTACCTTCAAATGAGAAAACTCTGAAGTAAACAGTGGTTGCTAAATAAAAACACTTAGAATATTTTCAAATAAAAAGTAGTATTTTTAATATTGTACAAACTTTACTAAATGCCAGCTGCCTTCAATTCTGTGCTTCAAATGGCTGGAAAATATATCTTCTGAAGGTATGGTGTTTTATAAATATGTTCAAGAGAAATTTATATATATATATATACATATACATATATATATATATATACATACATGATATGTATGTGTGTATATGTCTCTGTGAGAGAGAATAAATAGAAATAATTAATAGCCTTTAGAATTTCAGTATGATTTAATTATATTGGGAATCTATGTATTGAATCTTATATTTCAATTTAGGAAAAACCTCAGCTTTTCTAACTTAGTCCATAATAATGGAAAGATTCTTGGAGAATCTAATTTTATGAATTCTGATTCATACATGGGTAGTCAAATTTGCTTTTCCACAGTTGAGAAAAATATTAATAAACCTCTGTATAAAATTAATTCGTGACATTTCTTCTTAAGTTCAGGTTCACAGCATACAAATGCCATGCAAGTTGGGATCAAATATAGAATCATACCAAATGTAACTAAAAAGCTATGTCAAAGGTATTGATCATATTGGAGAAAATTTCACTAATGTCACTAGACTATGTAATTAAACCAATAAGTCTTAATGTATCATCCCTTATTTTCTTCCACATAATTCTGAGATGCTTCATTTGTGTTGTCGTATTTTAGTAGTTTAAACAAATAATCTTTTCAAGTATTAATGGTACAATTACCCTTGATTGAACTCAATCCATATATATATATATGTGTATATATATATATTATATGTATGTAACATTGACCATTAAACATATGTAAGGCATACTACTAATAGTCTCTCACCTAATGAATTTCTGAAGCTTGGTCTTCAGTGTTGCCCTGACACTGGTAGCCATAGTGATACAAGGACATACATGCTCATATTTATTTTCTACCACAGCAACACATTCCGGTGAGGGGAGTATGACCTTCATTTTTACTGTTCATAAGATTTTCATCTCTTATTTAGAGACTAACTACCAAAATTACCAAAACGCAAGAAAATGACTGCTAAACTACTTTCTGGTCTTCTGATAAGTGAGTCTGAAAGAACCCAGAAAACAAGCCGGGCGTGGTGGCGCACGCTTGTAATCCCAGTACTTTGGGAGGTGGAGACCGGAGGATCCAGGTTCGCGGGCAGCCTCAGCTCTCTCAGTCTGGTCTCTCTCTCTCTCTCCTTAGTGAGGCCCTCCGCAACTTCGTGAGACCCGGTTTCAAAATAAAGTATAAAAAAATAGGACCAGGGGTGTAGCGCGGAGGTAGAACGCCCCTGGGTTCAATCCCCGGTACAGCAAAAAAAAAAAGAACCCAGCAAACCACAGGCTGGAGAAAATGTTTCCAATGCTTCTCTATAATCATAATATATAAGAAAAAATTAACAAAGGAAAAGTTGTAATTTAAATTATGTATTGACAAGTAAATACACAGTTTATAAATTTTATTATATTTTAAATTCAATTGCATTCTTTGATAAATTCTAAGGGGAAAATTATTTTTAATGTGAAAACTGATAAATAGAAGTTAATTAATATAATTTGTAGGTATATCTTTTTCATTAACATATATGCAAATAAAAGGTATGCTTTATTTTGGGATAATAATCAGCATTGACTTTTGTCTTGAAAAAGGTAATTTTTTAAAACAAACTAAGAATTTGATTTATGCATATACTCCCTTGAGACTGAAGGTCAGAAATACTAAGTAACAACAACAAAACTATAATTTTTATCTGCTTTTCTGGAATGACACATTATTAAAAGTGGTGCCTTAGGTAACAGACGATAAAAGAAAGAACAAAATAATAAATTTCATGACTTCTTAAAACTTAAGAAAAAGTAGATCAGGATTTCTTGACTGACATGATTTGATCTTTAATTCCTGTTATTTAACTATGAAGGGAATAGACCCAATTTTCACTAGTGGAGGTCATTGAATTTATATAAAAGATTAAGCAATTGATAGATTGCAATTAGCTAACAGTGGTATTAACTATGGCTACTTTATGATCATCTTTTACTATTAAGCTGCCATCAGCACTTCAGAAAATATGGACTCACATTGTCAGAATTGACTCCATGAAGACCAGACTAAAATTAAGCAATATAGCTAAAATTATATTAAAAATGTTGAAGTGCTCCCAAGTAAAAGTACATATAGTCAGAAGGATGAAAATAGCAATGACTCTATTATAACATCACGATACAAAGATTCCAAGTATGAATAATAATAATAATAATAAGTCTAGTGGGAAATTCAAAGTATTCTACAAGGATTAAATAAGAAGCTTGCGAAATCTGTGTGTGCTAACTTAACAAATGAAATAAAACATTCTTATTATGAAAGATACCCTATATTTCATATCTGGAAATTAAACACATAACTAATAAATTATTAAATCTCACACAAACCTGATTGCCACTGATACTAGTACAGAGTATCATGAATAGAAGGTTCTGAATCAGTTCATAAGACATTTATTTAATATTAAATCAAGATATAAGATTATTAAGTGTGAGGAAGAGACTATCATGAATATCTATTGAAGGTCTACACTTAGCTGATTTTCTGATGAAGATATATAATGACAAGTTGTCCAATTGCTGAAAGAGTAATTAAATTTAGAAAATGCATTATAGGTCAAAAGCTCTATAGCCATATGATGAAGTTCAACCAAATTCAACAAGCTGGGTTCACATCCTAGCTCTGTCACTTAGAAATTGTGTGACCTTAGGCTTGCTAGCTAATCTAGGTCAGACTACAAAACAAATAATATCAGCAGCTAGTTCATGAAGCTGTTAGGTAGATTAAGTGAGTTAATAATTGTGAAACACTTAGCAAAGTTCATGGTATACTGTAATACCTACATAACTGTTAAAAATAAAATGAATAAAATTGGTTTGTCTCAGACATGAAGATGTGGAAAAAAATATGTAATAGAAATATTACCAGAAACTAAATAGAGGCAAATTCAAAGCACATTTTATTTAGCAAAGCACAGTAAAGTAGGGTAGAAGCTATGGAGGTCTTAGGTGTTGACCCTTGACCCGCCAGTGAGGAGCTGAAGCATTGTTTAATGAGTTGATATACCTTTTTATGATGAGTGAAAATGCTCTCTTGCCTTTCTTTTGCATAAACGTGGTTTAAAAAGGTTTGTGGGTTTTGCTTGCTAATTTGCTTAGGGCACCTTCTTCACAAAAATTAGGAACCAACTGACATCCATCACCAGAGGGAACTGAGACTTTGAGACCACCTGCTACTTACTTTGACACATCAATGCCAACCTTTTGGAAAGTGTCTAAGCCACAGGGGGCAATGACCAGGTGTGTGGGCATATTTTGCCTCTTCATTTCTGTTTTCGATCTGATTAAAGTGCGAGTAGGTTATTTTAGGACTTTTTTTTGTTTTGTTTTTGCCAAATTCATTTTTCACATTATGTTTCACTGGTTATTCTTGGAGAGAAGTTTAGAAAAAATGATTATCCTGGAGAACAATTTTGAGAAATTCTTGGTTTTAACTGTTAGAGTTTTCCTTTTAAATAGTAACTTTTATTCTCTCCCTTTGTACTTTCTCTATTATCACATTTATAGCATAATATTTTAATTATCTTTCATATTTTAAACTCAACTCTTTAAGGTAAAGGCCTTATTCTTCATATCTCCTTTAGATTAAACAATAAACATGTGATAGGTGGAGTATATAAACCTCATAGAGGAAAGGAAATTAACTGTTAGACCCACTTAGAAAATTGGGTTTATGAGGACTGTTACTCTGTTAACATGAGTCTACCTCTCTAATGACATAATAACAGTAAGAAGCCCTAATATTTAAATAGAAAGACTATTAGACTATTTAGAAGGACTATTTTTAGACTGATGAGCAAGACTATGTTATATTGTTCCTCTATATCAAAATTAAGAAGTAAATATATTTTCAAAAAGAAGACCAAACAGGAAACTGTGCTTTTAGAAAATAAATCTTAATGTTTCTCTGTGACTTAGGTATTGCAGTATCTTTTTATCATTTTTTTTCCCCTGGGTAGTGGAGACCATGTACAAATGAAATCAAACAGAGCTTTGCCTTCTGAGTGGACCAAAGTTACTCCAGTAAAGACTCACCCAAATAATAAGGCCCAACAAAAATCTCCATTACTCATATCTTGTTTTCTCATGTTTAACTCATTTTACCATAAAAAGCAATCATAAAACGACTTTATATTATCTATACTCCAGTGTAATTAATATGGATAGTGGCATATAATATAAAAGATAATAATGTCATTAAAAGTCCTTTTTGAAATCAAGCCTGCCAGCCAGGTGTGGTGGTGCATGCTTGTAATCCTAGCACTTGGGAGGCTGAGACCAGAGGATCCGGGTTCACAGCTACTTAGTGAGGTCCTCCGCAACTTAGTGAGATTCTGTTTCAAAATAAAGAATAAAAAAATAGGGCTGGGGGTGTAGCTTGGAGGTAGAATGCCTCTGGGTTCAATCCCCAGTACCACAAAAAAAAACCCAGGAAAACCTGATTGGGAGAAGGGCCTGAGATCCACTGTCTCTTTGTTCTATGTCAATTGAGCTGACTTCTCTTTGGAAGGATGGCTTGTAGACAAGAGGAGAAGGGGAGGGGAGGGTGGGAGCAAAACAGGTCTCACTTGATTGGTGTCTCTTTGCTGGAGCAGATCTTTAAAGCTAATTCTTATATTTTTTTCTTTGAACACATTATTCCTAGTCTAACATCACAGTTAGGCCTTAATCTCATTTCAGCCTTGTCTGACACTCATACCTTGGTATTACTATAAGTTGTAATGATACAGCTTGGGCATAATATTCTCTTGATGAACATACAATATCTCCCAAAATATCAAAATCAGAAGGGTCATCTGTAGAATACAATATAGTGAGATTAAAAAAATACTATGTTTTGCTAAAATCAGTAAGAGCTACTTATTTGTAAATTACAGTTTTGTCTTCCATCTTTGAGATGGATCAAAGACATGGAAGTTAGACCAGAGACTGAAGCTACTAGAGGAGGGCATAGGTTCAACACTCCAACATATAGGCACAGGGATAAACTTCCTCAACAAGACCCCCAAAGCCCAGGAAATTAAAACAAGAATTAATAAGTGGAATGGCATTAAACTAAAAAGTTTCTGCACATCAGAGGAAACCATCAAGAGTCTAAAGAGAAAGCCGATGGAATGGGAGAAGATCTTTGCCAGCTATTCCTCTGACCGAGGACTAATATCTAGAATATACAAGGAACTTAAATGACTTTACACTAAAATAAAAAAAATCCAAAAAAGAATTGGGCAATTTTATTGAATCAACACTTCACAAAAGAAGACATACAAATGGCCAATAGATAAATGAAAAAATGTTCAACAGCATTAGCAATCAGGGAAATGCCAACCAAAACTACACTGAGATTCTATCTAATCCCAATCAGAATGGCAATCATCAAGAAGTCAAAAAACAATAAATGTTGATGAGGATGTGGGGGAAATAGGAACTCTTCTACACTTTTGGTGGGATTGCTAATTAATTCAGCCGCTATGGAGATCAGTGTGGAGATTCCTCAGAAAACTGAATGGATCCACCATATGATCCAGTTATACCACTCCTGGGTATCTTTCCAAAGGGGCCAAAAAATCAGAGAACTACAGTAATATATGCATACCCCTGTTCATGACAACACAATTCACAATAGCCAAATTATGGAACAAACCTAGGTGTCCATCAACAGATGAATGGATTACAAAATTATGGGAAATACAAGGGAATTATACTCAGCAATAATGAAGAACAAAATTATGTCATTTTCAAGAAAATGGAAAGACCTGGAGAACATTATGTTAAGTGAGATAGCCAGTCACAGAAAGTGAAGGGTCAAATGTTTTCTCTAATATGTGGAAGCTAGGGAGTAATTGGGATACCAGAGGGACTCCAGATAATGGAGGAGAAACCTCAGTGGAGCCAGGGAGGTGGTCTAAGGGAAGGGGAGGGGAAAGACTGAGGTCCATTAGTTGAAATACTACCATCAACTGTGTGTACATATGTGAATATACCAATGTCAATCTCAGTACTCTGTATTGGGAAGGGAGGAAAGGGGACGTTTGGGGGTGGCCCACCAAGTGCCGTGTGCATGTATGTAAGTGTCAACATGATTTACATTATGATGTGAGACTAAAATGCACCAATAAAAGCATATTAAAAATAACGAAACTGTGGTTTTGCAAATGTTGTTTTGCAAAACAAACTAGAAAATAGAAGATTCTCTCCCCCCTCCAGAAAATAATAGATTATAAATAAATTATTTCAAAGAGAAGGAAACCATGGAGTAAATTATAATCAAACATTAGAATGGAAAGAAAAAAGTGGAGCTTTTTATCAGAAGTTAATAATTGAAAACAAATCCATTCCTTTTAACTAGACATAATATTTTATATTGAATGAATTTGTCTTATGGAGATAATAATCATTTGACATAATTTTTAAGATGAATCAATGTTTTCATCAATGATCAAGAGCTCTTTCAAGGCTTTCTTCCCTTCCTACCTGCTGCCACCTCAGCTCATGTAAAACCAAGAATCTCATCATTATTCAATGTATTTTATGTGTCAAATACTGTTCTGGATGCAGTTCAATGTCTACTCAGTTACATTACATTAGAGCTCAAAGTTAATTTTGATTATTTTAGTTAAAATAAAATGGGCTAATAGCTGGGCATGGTGGCACATGCTTGTAATCCCAGTACTTGGAAGGCTGAGACAGGAGGATCACAGGTTCGCGACCAGCCTCAACTACTTAGGCCCTCTGCAATTTAGTGAGACCCTGTTTCAAAATAAAGAATAAAAATAGGGCGGGGGTGTAGCTCAGAGGTAGAATGCCCCTGGGTTCAATCCCCAGTACTGCAAAAAATAAATAAATAAATAAATAAATAAATAAAATGGGCTAAGACCGAGCAGCAGTAGAGTTCATAATGTACTTTCCTAAGAAATAAAAAAAATCTGGAGGAATATTTCAATATTTCCTTAATCAGATAAAAGCAAGTAGTTTATCAGTTTTATTGAGATGAATAGTCACATCTACTTTGTGTCTTTTTTTCACAAGTATAAATTTCACATAATATTTATAAAGTACTAATTCCTATAAATATATTCTTCACAATAAGAATGCAACACAGAAACCAACTTACATTTTCTTTTACTAGAAGTCTGGAGTGGATGGTGTAGATCTTAATTCTTCAGAATAATCTTCAGAATAATTGCATGGAACAAATGAAATACTATAGAAATATATGTATAAGGGCTGAATTTTTAAAAAGCAAATTTTAATGCACTAGTTGACAAGTGAATTCCCTATTCAACTTTGTAATTCACCCACAAACACATGAAGTCAGACTTTTGGGTGGTACCTACTCCTTTTTTCCCCCACTGTTTTGTCTTAAGGAATTTAACACATATCAGTGTAACTTTTCAGAGGCCAGTTAAAATGCACATATGATTTTTTTTTATTCAGTGCCTAATTTCATGCCAACTGCAACTAAAATATAATATTTTCTTTTTCTAGAAGCCAATATATGTAATAATCTTATGGAATATTTGGGGAATATATTGTTTTGTTGTCTGGAAAAAAATCTCTGTACTTCTGAAATTTCAAACTTTTGAATCAGCAAATATTCTTATCTGAAAAGATTGCACTTAAAGTAGTAGAAAATTATTTTTAAAACTCTCCAATAGATGTTCTAACAAATACTTTGTGATTAAAACATCCATCTAATAGCTCAATTAAAATAATTAGTTGATTTAATCAATGGATTCACAAACTAAGCAAAGTTCTTAGCATCATTCAATGGAATGCATTTATTTAAATATTTGATTAATGTTTAACACAGTTCATTATGTGCTATAGCAATATTGGAATAATGTGGTTAATAGTCCTATAATATAGCCTTGGGGCATAGTGTACTATATTAAAATCTGGGTGTTGTTCTTGCAGATGAATTTAGGGTATTGCACTCTAAGTTGGAAGCTTAAGGAAAATTAATGAGAGAGTTAGAGATATGAAGAGAATAATAAATAAATAAGTGATTCTATAAATACAAAATTATCCCCTAGGTGATCTCTGGGTTTATTTCTGGTCTTTGTTTCACCCACTATATAATGAAGACATCTTTATACAATATAGAAATGTATTGAAACACACATATTTAAACAAATTCAGAGCAAGTTAAAATTAATGAAAAATATTTTTCTGAATAATTTAGCAATAACAATATTGTTTTTATAGAGATCATACTGAACATCTTGGGTCTTCAATATATCCTGCATACATTTCACAAGACTCTTGGTGATTCTAATTATTCTGTTATGCCATTTGTCAGTGAACTATGATTATTTCATTTCTCTGTGTTCTCTGTTCCCAGTAGACTTTCCATAAATATATGCAGGGATATATAAATATATTTTGAGCATATGTATTTTAAATAGTTGAATCTAAGACTTGTCAGGCTATACAGTAGGCTATCACAAGTTTCTTTGATTTTGTTAGATTTTTTTAATTGTTTGATTTTTTTTGGCATGCAAGTGCTATATATGTTTGTTAATGTTAAACCTAAGAAACTAATTTTTATTGAGTGGTTTTAAATATTATTAAATTTTAAATTCTGGTTTCTTTGTGTACATTGTATTTTAAGAATGCAATTAATTTTTAATATATTTTATTGGATCATAGAAATTATATATCATAATAAAGTTTAGAGTAATAGAAACATACACACACACACACATATTACGTGATGTGTTTCCCACTGGACCCCACCCTGCTCCATCCCCCTCTCTATACATGTTATTGAAATTGCTATTGAAAATTTTGTATACATATATAGTATTATTTGAACTGTTTCTTTCGTAAAATCTCTTCCCCCCATACACACACTTCCCTCTCCTAATCTCCTTCCACAATTCCACAGGAATCTCTTCTCCTTTATTTAAAGTTTCTTTTGTTTCTCAATTCCTCTCTAGCTTCCACATATGAGAGAAAACATACAACACTTCACCTTCAGAAACTGGCTAATCTTACTTAGTGTAATATTCTCTAGATCCATTCATTTTCCTGCAAATGATACAACTTTTTTTCTTCCTTATGACTGAGTAAAATTTCATTGTGTATATACCACAATTTCATAATACATTCATATATTGATGGACATCTAGGTTATTTTGGTGCAAAATTTGTATCTTGCAACATTGCACTGAATGCACTAATTCATTTTATGATTATTTTAATATTTGGTTTATTTTTTGGATCTTGAGGATTTTTTTTTTTTTGCAGTACTGGGGATTGAACCCAGGGTCGTTCTACCTCCGCACAACACCCCTGGCCCTATTTTTTTATACTTTATTTTGAAACCGGGTCTCACGAAGTTGCAGAGGGCCTCACTAGGTAGAGAGAGAGAGAGAGAAAGAGAGAGAACACAAGCTGAGCCTGGCCACGAACCCGGATCCTCCAGTCTCCACCTCCCAAAGTACTGGGATTACAAGTGTGCGCCACCACGCCCAGCTTGAAGATTTTTTTAATACAAACTATCATAGCAGAAATTTTAGCTATATCTTTCCAATCTCATTTATGCCTCATATGTCTTTTTCTTTCCTCATTATTGTGCTTTCTGTAATGTATACTTATATGTTGAAATTCAATGGCAGAATAGGTATTTTTGCATTTTTTTATCTTGTACATAAACCAGTCAGTATTTCAGTATTAAGTATGATTATAGTTGTAAATGTTATAGATATTAAATCAAATAACAAAAGTTTCATTCTATTTTTAATTTCCTGAAAATTTTAATCATTATTTAGTGTTGAGGTTATTAAGTAGTTTCTATAAGTAAATTGATATATCATGTGATTTTTATTTTATACTTTTGAAATGATGAGACACATTGATTTTCAACTAATAATTCTCCTGTAAATCCTTGCACTGAATCTAAGATGATTGTGGTATGTGTTTAATTTCTTTATAATTATTTTGTTCAGGATATTTGTATCTATTTAATGGTAGATATTAGTGCATAGTATTTTCATTTTTAATGGCTTCATAAAATAAGTCGGGAAGTATTCTCTCCTCTGTTTTCTTGAAAAGATAGGAGAAAATGTGTGTTGGTCAAAATTCCCACTGCCATCATGCAAAAAACCTGAGTACACAACTTAGAGGAAGGAATATTTATTTGCTCAGATTTTTTATTTTTGGAGATTTAGAGTTTCAGTTCATGTCAGGCCAGGTCTGTGGATCTCAGGGCATGGTGGCGGGAAGCAGAAAAAAGGAAAGTGCAAGGCTCTGCTCTCTCATTACAGAGTCCAGAAGGTAAGCTCTTGCCTGTGAGCCCTATAGAAACAAAAAGCAAGTCACATACATCCAGTGTAGAATGGCACAGAGTAAACATTTGCATTCCAAAAAGGAGAAATAGGGTCATAGAAAGAAGGAATGGGACCCAAATGGTATCAAAATCCAGCAGCTCAAACATTTGATCTTGTAGTTCTGTTTCTGGCATCTGGAGCACATGGTGGTGAGATGCAATCTCCAAGGGGCCTTAGCAGCCCCACCCCTGTGGCCTGGTTGACTGCAATGGGGGGTGTACTGGCTGCTCTATTCTGTCTCCATGACTTGCAGCTTGCAACCTTTCCTAGTGGTCATTGCACTTTTCTGGCATCTCTAAATCTCAGGGGTCTTCTTTGCAACCTTTTCTTCATCCTTACAGCTTCACAATTTGCCCCAGTTGGGCCTCCTTGTAGGAATCCCAACCCTGCCACAAGTTTCCTGGCTTCCCAAACCTTCCTTTGAAATCTGAGGGGAAGCTTCCATCACCCATTTTTCCAGCAAAGCCAGCATTATGTGAACACTGAGATAGACCACCAATAGGAAAGGTAGTCATGCCCTCTTTAATCACTGCTTCTGGGCCCTTTTCAATCTCAGCCACTGGACCCTTTCTATTCCAGCTGTTCCTGGGACAGCTGATAAGCTATTTGCCAGAATAAACATGTATGACCTCTATTCTATGTTCCTATGTAGTCCTCTTTGCTCCTGAGCTTAGTCTCTACCATCTGATTTTCTTCTTATCAGCATGCTGGCCCTTCCAACTTCCTCTCACAAACCAGTTCCAAAGACTCAGAAAACACACGGTCAAACTTAAATACAGTAGTGACCCTACTCCTCTTTTACCAATTTCTGTCTCAGTCAACATTTTAACTGCCATGATCCAAAAAAACCTGACCACACAATTTAAAGTAAGGAAGATTTATTTTCTCACAGTTTTTTGGAGATTTAGAATTTCAGTTCATGTCAGGCCAGGTCTGCAGAGCTCAAGGCATGGTGGTGGGAAGCAGAGAGACAGAAAATGCTCCACATCATGGAGGCCAGAAGCTAGATAACAAGGAGGGGTAGGAGAGATCTTATATAATCCCGAGATCTTATATAATCCCAAGATTTTATATAATCCCAAAGATCTTATATAATCCAGGAACCCCCCCCCTCAGCAACCAAGCCCCACTTTCCAACATTGCTACTTTGTTTCCATGAGGAAAAGGGGTGCTTTCTAAATGCATTGCAAATAGTATTAATTATTCTTTAAATGTTTGATAGAAATATTCAGTGAAATCATTTAGGCCTGGAGATTTGTTTTATTAGCTTTATTGAGAATATTAGTATCATAGCCTTCATCTAAGTATCAGATTTCTGTAATGCTGCTCAAAATTAAGTTCATTTGAACATTCTTGTTTTTATACCAAGTTAAAGTTCATAATGGACTACCTCAAAGGAGGGGGAATGAAGGACAAAATCATGGCACTTTTGAGTCTGGTGACACTCCTCATCAGTAGGCGTGGTGATCATATCATCATAAGTCCTCCAAAAACCTTATGCCAACCCCCACCTTTCAGTATAGGTAACACCTTTCATAAGAAGAGATATCTAAATAAAAAGAAAACAAAAATATATTTTAATTGGCTTTAAAATGGTTTACAGAAAAGTTAGAAAATAAAGAGTTCCAATATACCTGCTTGCATTCCCCCTGCACTCATACAATTTGATCTATTATTAATATCTGGCATTAGTGTGGTAAATTTGTTACAATTTCTGAACCACTATTGACATTATTAGTAATTGAAATATATAGTTTACATTAGGTTTTACTCTTCCTATTGTGTAGGACTATAGGTTTTGCACGTGTATACTGTCATATCTACAAATACAGTATCATATCATATTGACTAATCTCACTTTCCGTAAATATTCCCTTTATCACTCTTCTTCTCCCTTATATCTTGGTAACCACTGCTCTTATATTATTTGTTTTAATGATTTAGTCCTCATTAGATCTCTACAAAATTATTATTATTATTATTGTTATTATTATTCTTATTAAAACTATTGTCCCCAAGCCTGAGACAGGAGGATCACAGGTTCAAAGCCAGCCTTGGCAATTTAGGAAGCTCTCAGCAACCCAGTGAGACCCTATTTCCAAATAAGAAATAAAATCAGGCTGGCGGTGTAGTTTGGAAGTAGAATACCTCTGGGTTCAATCCCCAGTACCAAAAAACAAAAACAAAAACAAAAACAAAAACTATTGTCCCCATATATCTGCTGAGGAAACAGGCTAAAGTTTGTATAGCTAATCAACAGTAAAGTCAGGACATTAAAGCAGAAAATCTGAATCCAGCTGCCAAACTCCTACTCATCATGTTATATATATATATATCATGTGTATATATATATCTAAGTGACAAAGGAGAAGTATTTTAAAATTTTTATTAAAATTGTTTATTTATGTTTTAACAATGGAGGTTCATGAAAAATGAAATCATGGGATAAAGTAGATGAAACATGAATAAAAAAACTAATTTTTTTTGTGGTACCAGGGATTGAACCCAGGGGCATTCTACTTCTGAACTACACCCGCAGCCCTATTTTATTCTTATTTTGAAACAGGGTCTTACTAGGTTGATGAGAGTCTCACTACTTGCTGAGACTGTCCTTTAACCTGTGATCCTCCTATCTCAGCCTCCCAAGTACTGGGATTACAAGCATGTGCCACCATGCCCGGCTCAAAAACTAATTTTTTACAATTTTACTGTATATACTTTTTGCAGACTAGGGTCATAGATTTACTGAAAGACTGAGACCTAGCCATGAAAATCATAGAATGCTCTCCATCAGTCACTCAGCTTACTACTCATATATGCATAGCTGTAGGTTTCAGAGGCTAAAATTTTACCTAACATCCATGTTTCCCTCTCACCTATTGTCTTTGGGTTTCTCTGGAGATTTCTCTTTCATTAGGTTATGAGCCTAGTCATTATTTAACTATAATCCACTGTTATATAGGAGTCTGATCGATGTGCTTCTAATGTGCAATTAATACAGTCCCTGGATCATTTTAAGCACTTAACAAATACAAGCTTTTATTTGTCATACCCATTTTTGGAGGTGAAAAATGTCCAGATAGCATATGTCCTTATAGAGAATCAAGTATTAGCTATATTTTAGGTACTAGATACTTCAGATTTAAGTGAAAGTTATGTCACCATCTCTACAAAGCCTGGTTGTTCAAAACTTTCAAAGATTTCTGGTTCTTGGAAGTGCTTTTAGACTTGCTTTTGGATTAATAGAGATTACAAAAAAATTCTGCTCTGGCCTAAGAATTTTCAAACTGACTTATAAACTAGCTTACATGTTTAAAGAAAGAGAATTAAATTTTAATGACTAAACAGTTGTTGTTCTAGTTGTTGTTTTGCACAAAGAGGTTCCACACATGGTGTCCGTAGCACAGTAGATATCCAGCCACAGGAACGTCACCATGTTCTGACTGCTCGGTAGCCCTTTGGTCCATATGCGTTCTGTGTCTCAATTTTTAAAACCTAGAACAATTGTTTCAATTGTTGGTGTCCCAAGGCTTAATATTTTGGCTGTTGCAAATCATCTATGGAATGTTAACAAGTAAACTGTCATTCATTACAGCAGATTTGGATTAAGTTTTTTTAATTAAAATATTGTTCTTCAGCTAGCTCAAATTAATCTCCTCAATATGAATTCGTAGACGCTGTCATCTCAAATTTGAGGAGATGCCTCTATTACCAGTTAATGTTTCTGACTATCTACATGCCACACTGGAATTATTTTTTCATTATTATTATCTTTACCTTTTTATATCTCTTCACCCCTGTCTGATTTTGGATCCATTGGAGAAAATTTTGGACTATAGTGATTTAATTTTTTAATCCTGGTTCTTCATATCTTAGTCTCCTATCTACTATGATCCATAAGGTTGAAACTATTTTCACTTTATGTAATAAATATACCCTATCATCATATTCATATTCATCTTAAACTCTTTATCTTGACTTCAGAGCAATTTTAAAATATTGGAAGCACCAAACTATTCACACTGAGTAGTGTTTGTACCCAAAACACAAAGATTTTGTTAATAGTAAAATGCCAATATATATCTAATTTAAATTCTTCTGGTGATCAGGTCTTGGCTTGGATTTATGTTGAAATATGAGAAGGAGACACATAAGCAAGCAGCACACACAATATTACATAAAACATACATAGGCACAAAAACTGCAGGCCAGTTCGGAGCCTTATTTTTTAACTAATTGGTTTATTTACTTATGTGGGAAATAACACTTTTTCCTAGCATGCTCCCATTTAATATCTATTTAATTTATTCCAGAAAAACAGGTCTGATCTTCAGATTCCATCATGATTTTTTTTATCTTCACAAATAAAATCACAAAAATACTTAGTAGATAATATTGGCAATAAGTGAAACATTCAGTCATGCTTCGACAGCTCAGAATATTAAACAATTTTAATCAGGTGACAATGTATGTATCCTTGACCGAACTTTGCCTGCTAAAAAGAACCTAGCACTTCAAGTTGCAAGGCTAATTTCTTTTGTTAAACTATTGGTGCTCATTGAAATGCAAGCATAAATTCATGATTGAAAAATGTACAGCAATTGAGTCCATAGAAATAAATTAGAGTTGCCACTCCATCACATAAAAAATGAAGGTTTGAGAGAAGGGATAGAGTAAGTAATGGCCACATAATAATGGAATGTTTTCTTTTTTTCTAATTCTGCTTCCAGCTTCATGGAGATGATCTGGGGAAAGAAGATTGCACAATAAAGGAACTCCTGGAATACAAATGGCATTTTAAATTGACTGCTTGTCCATTTCTCTATAAATATTCTATCCTGCAGGGAAACTGGTTGCCTCAGGCAATGAAAATGGAAGAATCAAATGTGCCTCTGGGGAGCTGCCTGGAGGACTCTTTACTAGATTACTCCGGCTCCACACAACAATACATTTCTGCTCCTTGGGACAAATAAGAGGGACCTGTGTGGCTCCTTTCTAGCTGCAACCAAAGTCCTTTAGAGTGAGTCTAGGTATGGAGACATTGCTACTTATCAAGCCTAATTGCTCATGAGAGTAAAACTGGGGATTTTTTTTTTCAGACAGTTATGGAAGAAATAATACCAAGCATAAGCAAACTATTCTAAAATACAAATAGAAACATAAAATGAGAGAACCATTCAAATGTATTTAATGTGTGCATTATAACCTTGATATCAATAGGAGACAAAGATATTGGAAAAGAGAAAGATTATAGTGTAATTTGTCATAATGTAGATTTAATATTTTTAAACAAAATATTAACAAATCAGAATTGGTAGTTTCTACCAACCTTTGGCACTATATCTCAACATAGTTTATTTTCTTTTTTCTTCTTTTTTTTTTTTCTGGTACTGGGGATTGAACCTAGGGGCTTCTACCTTCAAGCTACAACCCAGCCCTATTTTTTATTCTTTATTTTCTAAACAGGTTCTCACTAGGTTGCAGAGGGCTTCACTAAGTAGCTGAGGCTGGCCTTGAACCTGTGATCCTCCTGTCTCAGCCTCCCAAGTACTGGGATTACAAGTGTGTGCCACCATGCCCGGCATAGTTTATTTTCTAGAAATGCAATAAGGATATATAATTTACCATATTAATAAGGAAAAAACATGGTATCCATTTAAATGTTTATATGTAGTTGTAGGAATATCATTTTATATAGATTAATTCACATTTGAAAAATGTTTAGAAAACAGGAGATACATTTTAATCTCATAAAGAGCATTTATTTGAAAAGCGAAATTAAATAATAAAAATAACAAGAGCAAACACATATTGAGTAATATATTATTTAAATATTGAAATCATTCCTTCTGAGATATGAAATAGAACAGAAATGCTCAATAAACAGAACAAAACAAAAACTTCACTCAACACTGTCCTGGAGGTATTATCAGTGAAATAAGACAAGAAAAAAAAATCACAATTTTCTACTTGTCAATGAAAAAATTATAAATGAAAGTTCAGAGGAATCGGAATTAAGTTCATAATATAATTTGGCAAGCTGATTGTTCCAAAAATTTATATATACAAAAATCTATCTGTATTATATAGCTAGCTATTTGTCTAGATACATTTATATTTCCATATACCTACAAAAGTTTTAGAAATGAAATTAAAGTGATCCCATTACAATAGCATGCAAAACTTCAAAAGCAAGTTAAAATATAAATCATATGCAAAACCTCAAAATAGAACAATAATAAAACATCATTGATACTTATTAAAACTAAATAAATGGAAAGATACAGCATGAAGATGGATTAAAAACCTCAACATTTTAAAGAGTATAATTTCCTTAACCCACAGAGTCCATGCATTACAGTCAAATTAGCATGTTTTTTAATGAGAAACATTTTAGCAAGTTGATTCTTATATTTACACATGGAATTTCAGCTATATAGGAAAAAACTTGATAATCACAACTTTAAAACAGAGCTGGAAATTTTATAGTGTAACACATGGATCTATTAAAAAGTTACAAGAAATTATATTAATTGAGATGTTATGTAAGGAAAATCAAATAGGCTTATGAAGCACAATGAAGAACGGAGAGTGCAAATATTTCATCACTGGATTTATGAACTTAATACTTAAGTGCTATGTAGAATCAGTAGGCTTTATAATAAACATTGCAGGGAAAATTTGATATCTGCATGAGAAACTTTTTCTTTATTTCATAACACACAACAATCAATTCTAGATGAAGTGTAGAAATGCATTTCAAATGTATAACAATAAATCTAGATAAAAACATAAAATTGTATCTTTATAACCTTTGGTTAGCAAAATATTTTGTCAACAGGTCAAAAAGTGTTAATTATAAAAAAAAGATGAAATGGTGGTTTTTTAGAAATCTGCTGAAGTCAAATATCCCCCCCACCCACAAATATTTTGGGTCTCTATTCATGTAGTTAAAGCGAGCTGTTTAGCCAGTCATGACAGATGAAACCACTGGTAAACAAACTTGTCCTGGTAGTTACTGTGCCGGTATTGGAAAATTGCTCTGATATTAATTTCTGGTAAAATGGAAAAGGCAGTCATTCAGGCAGGGAGAGGCGGTAGCTCTGTACATTCCAAGAGCCCCCGCCCTTCTCTTTTGCCCCTTTGTTCTAAATGATTAACTCATAGTAAGACTGTAAAGACAATTGAAGCCTCTAGCCTTAGAAGCAGTAGAGACTTAAGAGCACCATAGAGGCAGTTAAGGCTTTAGCCCTAAGATCACAGTACACAGCCACACTGGCTGTAATCAGTGCCTCTGTTTCCCTCCTATTCTTTGTGACTTGGCCTCAGTATGAGAAAGGCAAACTCCACGCGTTACATCAAAGTGCCCACAGTTGATAGACAACCAATACAGCCCAATACAATAGGGGTCAAAACAAGGTAGATTATTGACCTCTGCGCTTAGTAAATGCACTTAGCAGACTAGTAGGCACCACCTGCCTAAGGAATAGGTTATGCCTAAGAAATAAATTACTAGCTCGTTGCCTTTGTAACGCTGATAAAATCATACCAATGTGAAAATTGTATTTAAGGGGCCAGGGTCGGAGGGAGGGGCAGAGTTCCACTTTCCGGCTCTCCAGCGTGTCTTCCAGACATGCTGCTTTTCCTCTTCTCGTTTTCTATCTCTTACTGACTTTGTAATAAAATTTTGTTAAAGCTGCAACTGAGCTGCCTGTTAGTTTTTAATTCCTCTCTTCAGATGATCTGATCTGAATTGAAGGAAAGAATCCACAGTGCCGCTCCCACCGTAACAGTTACCAAGGAAGTTTTGGACTTGATGGAACACATCATCATTTCCACTACACTTATCTTAGCCAGGAATTAAATCCCTGTATTTCCAAAATAAGGATCAAACTTTCCAAGTCCAATTGTAGATGATGTTTATCCTATAAAGTCCATCTGACTCTTGGTCTAGTCCTTTGAATTATAAATTACTCAAGCTGATTTATTCTCTTGCATCTTTTGCACAGTTTCTAGAACATAAAAAAGCAAAAACAACCACCATAATATTAATTATTTCTTTAATTAAATGAAATGTTTGCTGTTACTTTAAAACCACCTTTTCGGTTCAGTGAATATTCCAGCACAAACATTTTTTAATAATTATGTACAATCTTGATACTTCTTTTAGCTCTTTCTGTCTCTGAAATTTGAGCTGCACAAAAGGGGTCAATAGGCAATTCTCCCTTAACTTATAACTGTACCCTCATAGGAGGTTCCCCTGGACTTACTAAGTGCATAATAAAAGGTTTGGGCTTGGTTCATGGATAAATGTACTCGATGTATTGATATAAGCTGGAAATGGACAGTCTACACAGATTTGAAAATCCAGTGTTCAAAGAAAATACCCCAAGTTGGCAGAGTCTCAAGTACTCTATTTGGTCATCTCTTTTGGTAGAGAGAAACATAGTCTGGGCAAAGATATACCAGACTTGTGGGCAACAACAAATGTCATGGCTTACCATGCAGAGGTTCAGAGACAGAAAGAGTCGAAGATCAGAAACAAGGATTTCAGCGAAGAAAAATCTAGATAGATCCATTAAACTATTGGCTTATTGTAAAGAATAGTGTTTTATTCTTGTTCTCTTTATGGCTGCTTCTTAAACTAGATTCCTAACTATTGTTGACCAGATGATGCTTCTCCAGTTAAGTTTTGGGAGACACTATCTTTAGTGCATTCAACGGTGGTCCCCAAAATATATGTCCATGTCATAATCCTCAGATTCTGTGAATGTTACTTTATTTGAAAAAAAACTTCTTTGCAGATATAATTAAAGATCTTGAGATGATACAGGCCCCAAATCTATTGAAAAATATCCTTTTAAGAGACAGCAGAGAGAAGATACAGACAGAAGAGAAGGCGATGTGAAGACAGAGGCACAGATTGGAGTGACATAGCTACCAACTGAGGAATCCTGGCGGTCTTTAGAAGCCACAAGAAGCAAGGAATAGAACTGCTCTTGAAATCTCTGTTGGTACTGTGGTCCTGATGATGTCATAGTTATGACTTCTAGCCCAGAATTACAGGAAATAAATTTCTGTTGTTTTACCTCATCTGGATTTTCATTAACTATTTCAACAGCCACAGGAAACTAATACACACTTACTAATTTTTATTATGATGAAAGGATAAAATAATTCAAGTAAATATAAAGACATTTACTTGTAACTTAATTGACCAAATCACTTTGATTGCTATTGACATTTTTCAAATTAATGTAATATAGTTATGACTTATTAACTCTTATTAACTTATTAACATGTTCCTCCTTTTTTTTCTTCTTCTTCTTTTCTACTTCTAAAAGGTTTGAATATCTGGAAATTTCTGACAGAAAATTTACTATAAAAATTTGATTTCATCTAATCAGAAATAATAAAACAGATGCGTCAAATACAAGAGGAAGAGAACTAATGCAACTTTAGTCTCTGACAAATGATGTTGAAATGTAATTTGTATACATTTTCACCATAACAATGAGTTTTTACAGAACTGTCTAGAGTATTAAATAAGTCCATCATTCATTTATTCACTAAACCATTGTTGATATGCTAAAAAAAGATGCAAAGTAGCCAAAACAGATGGGAGATATAATAGCTCCTTTGCTTAGAATAAATTATGTACAGGAAAGAGCACTTATTGCTTATGCCTGCAATTTGGACCAACAGGATGGACACATTTGTAGAACACTTTTAGTGAGGTCATTTAAAATTATAGAATAGAAAATATGATGTCTTAGAAGGCTGTGAACTATATTATTTTTCTCAGATACACTAATTGTAATTTAAAATTATTGCTTTTTAAATATGAATTGCAGTGGCTATGAATCGTGAAGGAATAATGATTCTTTTTTAAATCAGTTAAAAAAAGAGATGTGGTAATGGCTAAGAATCACTGCACATCCAATACAGCATTACAATACACATTTGAATTTCATATAAGTAAATATTGACTACAAGTGCTTTGTTAAATTTCTACATAGGCTTCGTATTACTTCTTTGTCTTTAGAGAGAGCATATCCATCATATTTCCCTCAAAACCTACTCCCAGATCTTTTCTTCACATCAAGGAAAACATGTTACAGCTTAAATTATACTATGTTATTGACTACATTAGTTAAGTATTTAATTTAATAAGGATATATTAAATGGAAATATTAGTTAGTAAGTTAGGAATGATCTGTCAGACTGTGTGAGGGTCTTCATAAAATACTAGTGTGCTCATCCTGATCCGTAGATGACTGGGTAACAAGCCATTTTCTTTTTCCTTATGATTCAAATTTACCATTTGGCTTTGCAATTCCTTCCTTGGCAATTGGCCTATGAATAGTCAATCTGAGTAATCATGTGGATAAGAAGTACTCTTAAGTTGGTATATTTAGTTTCCTCATAAAGAGTTTTAAAACCACTTCATGATGGTAATAGCGGTAATAATTGCTTCATTCTGGAGGGATTATATTGATTTAGAAATGTTTTATATATCAGAAAAAAATGCCTATTTCCTAGAGAATAGAGAGGAAGTATGTCATCGTTGGTTTGTTTGCATGTTAAGTTTTAAGAAAAACTTAAGAACACTGTCCAAAGTAATTACCATAATTCTGTATTGCTAACAATATTTTATAAGGAAAATAAAATGAGTATTTCTGTGTTTGATACAAATGTACACTTACTGCCAATAGTTAATAGGGATTTTTAAAAATCTTAGCAAATCCTTAAGCTACATTCCAAGCCTGTTAAGAAATATAAATTTAAAAAGCAAGACATTTTATAGGTGTAAAATAAAACTGTTCTTTAATCATTTTATTATTTTGTCATTTTATGGAATTAAATGGCAATCTTCTATAGTATGTTCTTTAGCTAAATATTATTAAGCTATAGGTTATGGTAAAGTGCCACAAAGAGTTCATTAACTCCTTCTGAAAATCACAACATTCTGATGTTATCAGGTACTATAGTGATAGAATGAATAATGATTGATAACCAAATGCCATGCAATGAATCTTCAATTAAAATTAATTATAAAGGACACTCTTAAGCCTGGCATGGTGGCCTATGCCTGTGATACCAGTTCTTGGGAAGCTGAGATAGAAGGATCACAAGTTCAAGTCCAGCCTTAGCAATTTAATGAGATACTGTTTCAAATTTTAATAAATAAACAAATAAAAGGTCTGGGGTGAATCTCAGGAGTAGAACTCCCCTGGATTTGATCCTCTGTAATAAAAATAAAATAGAAAAAACCCTCTAAAGACTAGATTGTTTATTATATTGATGGTGCACAGTACTTCAAAATGGCAATGAGACAGTAGATTTGCTTTCAAGTGGTAGAATAGAATCCATTTTAATTATCTCTTGCACTTCAGGCTGTACATGTTGTCCTGTCAGATCAGCCTCTTCCTGATACCTCCCAGACTCATCTAGTATCCTGACACTGAGATGATACAAAATTTAGATACTTGACAAGAATATGATGGAAGAATTCTTCTAATGTCTAAATAGGTGACTTTGAATCCCATTTTTATTTTTTGGAAATGATTCAAAACCTCCAGTTTCTTAACAATGGAAGCTGGCATTCTCTTCTTCAAAGGTTTAACATTGATTGTCATTCTCCTTTTTGTTCTTAGGTAAATATTTATAATGCGCACATCATTTCACCAGTTTCATGATATCAACAAAAACTCTCTGAAATGCCAGTTAGAAAAATAGAAAATATTTCAAAACTAAATTTTTCAAGGAAAAAGTGATGTTAAGGAATTATATATTTTCTACACTATCTGTACCAGTTAGAAAATTAGAAAATATTTCAAAATTAATTTTCCAAAGAGAAAGTGATGTTAAGGAATTATAGATTTTCTACACTATCTGTTGGTTTCTGAAAAATAGATTTCAATTCTGGTTCTGCATTAAATTTAACTCTTAATTCTTATCAGATATTAATTTTAAGAAATAAATATTTCTTAGATTTAGAAAAGTGACATTATACGGTATTAACATTTTTTGTTTTTTGGCAGTACCCTTGATTGAACCCAGGGACATTCTACCTCTGGGCTACACCCCCAGCCCTATATTTTATTCTTTATTTTGAAACAGGGTCTCACTAAGTTGCGGAGGACCTCACTAAGTAGCTGAAGCTGGCCGCGAACCTGTGATCCTCCTGTCTCAGCCTCCAAGTACTGGGATTACAAGTGTGCGCCACCACGCCTGGCTTCTGTATTAACTTTTATAACACCTTTTTAACCTACAGTTAGTTTAAAAATTTCATACACTATGTAAGTTCAGTTATAATTTGCTAATATTTACTCTTGAATTATGAACATATGCATATATTCATAGGAAAGCATAGCTTCCCATTCTCTAGTGGATGGATTTTTGGACTGATCTCAGTTCAAGTGTTCTGTTATTACAGTGGTGTTTCCATGGACTTTCTTCGATCTGCCCTCGGTATACAAACCTAGAGGCTGATTACTGAGATATTGTATGTGCATGTTTAACTGCATAAAATAATGCCAGATTATATTTCCAAGAGGCTAGCCGGGTGTGGTGGCGCACGCTTGTAATCCCAGTACTTTGGGAGGCAGAGACTGGAGGATCCGGGTTCGCGGCCAGCCTCAGCTCTCTCTCTCTCTCCTTGTCTCTCTCTCTCTCTCCTTAGTGAGGCCCTCCACAACTTCGTGAGACCCGGTTTCAAAATAAAGTATAATAAATAGGGCCGGGGGCGCAGCGCGGAGGTAGAACGCCCCTGCGTTCAATCCCCGGTACCGCAAAAAAAAAAAAAACAAAGAGGCTATTGCAATTTAACATTCTACTGCCATTGTGTTGATGTTCGAATTTCACAACAAAACTTGAAATAATCAAACTCCTTTCTTATTTTTGCAATTTTATAGGTATAATATAGTAACTTTCAATACCTTTGATTTCCGTTTCCCTGATGACTCATGAAATTATATTTATTTCAATTTTTGTAAGTAAATTAAGCAATATTTTATGTTGTATTGTGAGTTCGGAAATTTTTGTTTCATTGCTATGGCTTATGTACATTATATTGTCTCTAAACTACTTTTTAATAATTGAATATTCACAGAGAGAATTTTTGTGTTGCTTTGTTTAACTGAATTTTTAAGTGCTATTTATAAAATGAAATGCACTTATTATTTGGTTATTTGTATAAATTTTTGTAACTACCAACATATTAAAAGATATAGAATACTTTAATACCCCTAAAAATCTCCCTGGTAATTCATTTTATAAAAATCCTGCTAGTCACAGGACTGAGTACAAAATAGACCATACGCTGAGCCATAATTCAAGTTTCAGTCTTTCAGATTGCAGTTTTTTACTACAATGGTATTAAATTAAAAATATGTAACAGAAGTTTATCTAATAATTCCACAAAGATTTCAAAATTAAGCAATGTATCTAAATGTCTTATGGGTGGACAGAGATATTATAAGGAAAATAAAAATATCTTTAACCATATGCTGTTGCTATTGTTTGAATATTTGTACCCCTCCAGAATTCATGTTGAAACTTGATCCCTAATGAGATAATTATAAAAGGTGGGGCCTTTAGGAGGTGGTTGGATCACGAGGGCTCTTTCCTCATGAATGGTATTAGCGTCTGCATGAAATGGCTTAAGGTTGCCGGTTAGTGCTTTGTTTTACCCTTCTGCTGTATGAAGACACACAGAAGGTATGATCTATAATGACCGGCCCTTAGCCAACTCTTGGAACCTTGATATTGGACCTTAACCTCCACAAATGTAAGAAATATAGTTTTATTATTAAAAATTACCAAGTTTAAGGCCTTTTGTTCTAGTGGCCCATTTTAAGTGGACTAAAACACTTGAAAAGATAGGAATCTTATTATTGCAGGCAGTGTTCTATAAATGTCAAATAGGCTAACTTAGTTGCTAAGGTTGAAATCGTTCTTATCCATAGTAATTTTCTATCTATTGTTTGATTACTGAGAAAAAAAATGTTATCTACTTTCTTTCACTTCTGTCAGATTTTCTGTCATGTATTATAAAGCTTAGTAAGTAGATGAACAATACATAAAATTATTATGACTTCTTGATTAATCAAATCCATTTGTCATAAACTTTCCCCAGAACATTCCTTGTTCTAAAGTCCAGTTTTTCTGATATTATGATATCTTTTGAAGCTTTCTTATGCTTAATGTTTGCAGGATATATGCACTTCTATCCTATTTTAATCTTTGTATGCATTTTTAATGTTTTTATTTCAAATTTACTTGTTGGTTTGCTTTTTTATTTTGAAAACTGATTTGATTTTTATGTACTACCACAATTTCTATTTTTAACCTGATTGCTAATGGTTAATTGGATCATTTGTAATTAATACAACTTTGATTTTCATTCACAAGTTTTATTTATTTTTATTTATTTTTTTTGCAGTACCGGGGATTGAACCCAGAGGCATTCTACCTCTGTGCTACATCCCCGGCCCTATTTTTTATACTTTATTTTGAAACCGGACCTCACGAAGTTGCAGAGGGCCTCACTAGGTAGGTAGAGAAAGAGAGAGAGAGAGAGAGAGAGAGAGAGAGAGGGCTGAGGCTGGCCACGAACCCAGATCCTCCGGTCTGTGCCTCCCAAAGTACTGGTATTACAAGCGTGCGCCACCACGCCCGGCCATTCACAAGTTTTAAAACTGCTGCATTGCTCCATGTATTCTATTTATATCATCTATTATTTGCTCTTTTTTATTAACTAGTTTGAATAAGTGAGTCATTTTTGTCAACCAATTTTTATTTTGTTCTATAGCCAATTGGTTGTAAAATGCATTTTAAGTTATACTACTTTCCAGATGATAAAAGAAAGCTAAAATAGCATCATTCTATTTATCTCCTGCTATTTTTATGTGTGCCAATATTTATTTAATTTTATTGCTACTACACACACATTAGAACTTTAATAACACATCATTAATATTTTTGTTTTAAACAGTGAATTAGATTTTAATAATATTAAACAAATAATTTTGTTCTTTATAAATTATATTATTCTTTATTTTTGCCTATATCTTAATTTTTACTGCCACATATTTCTGTCCCTTTTTCCTTCTTGGAGTTCAGTTACACACAATGTTAGAAACATAATTGTTCTACAGTCAATCTCCGTTGTTGCTTAGTTTTTGTTTCTTATTTTCTCATGATTCTTTCATTTGGAAAAATTCTGTTTACATCTTCATTTAATAATTGCTACTACACCAGGTGTGGTGGTGCACGCTTGTAATCCCAGTACTTTGGGAGGCAGAGACCAGAGGATCTGGGTTCGCGGCCAGCCTCAGCTCTCTCTCTCTCTCCCTGTCTCTCTCTCTCTCTCTCTCTCTACTTAGTGAGGCCCTCCACAACTTCGTGAGACCCGGTTTCAAAATAAAGTACAAAAAAAAAAATAGGGCCGGGGGTGTAGCGCGGAGGCAGAACGCTCCTGGGTTCAATCCCCGGTACTGCAAAAAACAAAAAAACAAAAAAACAAAAATCAAAATTGCTACTGAGACAGGGACCACTATTGTTTAGGCCACGTGAGGAGGTCTTGGCCCCAGACCCATATCTTACCTTGGCTCTTGTCTCCAAGAGCTTAAAGAATTCAGTTCAGGAGACACGGAATCAGGATACAGTGTTTAATGGAAAGGCAGCAGGGCTCCTGCACAGGCGAGGGGTCTTGAAAGGGTCACAGTGCTCTGGTGCTCACACTGGGCCTTAGCTGCTGCTGCTGAGGAGGAACCTTCAAGTTGTTGCTGCTGCCCTTGCTGCCCCTGCTCTGCAGCTGCAGGTACTGCTATTTTTTTTTTTTTTTTTTTTTTTTTT
>PVJS01010500.1:0-47778 GCA_004027185.1 Glis glis | reverse complement strand
CAAAATAAAGTATAAAAAATAGGGCCAGGGATATAGCTCGGAGGTAAAATGCCCCTGGGTTCAATCCTCAGTACCGCAAATAAATAAATAAATAAATAAAAATAAAAATAAAAATAAAAATAAAAATAAAGAATAAAAATGGGTGGTGGTGTAGTTCAGAGGTAGAATGCCCCTGGGTTCCATCCCCAGTACTGCAAAAAAAAAAAAAAAATCTTCTTCAGTGTTTTGATTTTTTTAATGGCTGCTCTACCAAAATCTGACTGCATTATAATCTTTTATTGTTTTTGGTACTAGGGATTGAACTCAGGGACACTCTACTTCCAAGCTACACCACCACCCCTTTTTATTTTTTATGTTGAAACAGAGTCACGCTAAGTTGCTGAGTCTTGCTATGTTGCTGAGGCTGGCCTCAAACCTGCAATCCTCCTGTCCCAGCCTCCCAAATACTGGGATCACAAGTGGGCACCATCACTCCAAGCTTTGCCTCATAATATTAGGGTAAGGAGAGCAAGATTGCATTTTATTAAGAACCCAGGATGACAATTCTTATGTATAATAATGTGAAACTAGGAACTACTGATCAGCATGTTATCTAGTTACTTAGTTAACATGCCGTGGAATGTTGAATTCCAAGGTTTTTGATATGGCTCTACTTGATAAAATAAGCAGAAATTCAAATGAACTTTTGTAGTCACTATTTTATTTTATTTGGTGCTGGGAATTGAACTCATGGCCTTGTACATGTTAAGTACCCACTCCACCACCAAGCTATATCCCTAGTCTTAGAATTTACTTTTTCAAACATACATATTTTGCTGGGCGTGGTGGCGCACACTTGAAAACCCAGCACTTTGGGAGGTGGAGACCGGAGGATCCAGGTTTGTGGCCAGCCTCAGCCTCTCTCTCTCTCTCTCTCTCTCTCTCTCTCTCTCTCCCTCTCTCTCTCTCTCTCCTTAGTGAGGCCCTCCGCAACTTCATGAGACCTGGTTTCAAAATAAAGTATAAAAAGTAGGGCCAGGGCACAGAGGTAGAACGCCCCTGGGTTTTCAATCCCTGGTACCACAAAAAAAATATATATATATATATATATATATTTTAATATATATATTTTAAGTTCCAGTTACTCTGAAACACTACGCAAAGCTCTGGAGCTATGAAGACACATGCTACTTGGTCCTTTCCAGAATTTGAGGCAAGAGAGTAGACAGAACATTGTAATTTTGTACTATAGTGATAATTTTGTAGTATGGTACAGACTGCTTTAGAAAAAAGTAGCTGATATTTCTTCTATAAATATAGTATTATTAAAGTATAAGCACCTTGAAGGGAAGGAGGACAAGGGACTAAATATGTGCTTAGCAGTTTGGGTAAGAACAATATCTCAAAGTGCTTGATATTTCACGCTAATGATTGTGGATTTTATTCAGTGGACAAAAGAGTAACCATGGAACTTTTAAAATAGGAGAGTGACATAGTTAGATCTTTATTTTAGAAAGATCTTTTGGGTGCCTGTGTACAGATTACATGATGTAACATTGGACATGATGCCAATTTGCCCTTACTTATCCAGATAGTTTGCAGGTATAAGTGAATGCATAGCATCTTAAGAGACAACATGTCTATACTATACATATTTTTCCAAATGAAGAATATCCTTAAATATATTTTGTCTAGAATTATTAATTATGTGAGTTGAGCTGAAATATTCATTGAGATGATTAATCTGAAAAATACTAGCATTTCTGCTCCAAAATGGCATTGGTTATATTCATATTCATAGCTTGTTTTTTTAATTTTATTTTATTTATTACATTTGTTGGTGCATTGTACTTATACATTTTGACAAGTGTCAGGGTATCAGAAGCATGCATGCAAAGAAGGTCAAGAATAAAACAATTGAGCCGGGCATGGTGGCGCACACTTGTAATCCCAGTACTTTGGGAGGTGGAGACCAGAGGATCCGGGTTTGCGGCCAGCCTCAGCTCTCTCGCTCTCTCTCTCCCTGTCTCTCTCTCTCTCTCTCTCTCTGTCTCTCTCTCTCTCCTTAGCGAGGCCCTCCGCAACTTCGTGAGACCCGGTTTCAAAATAAAGTATAAAAAATAGGGCCGGGGATGTAGCGCGGAGGTAGAACGCCCCTGCATTCAATCCCCAGTACCACACACAAAAAAAGAATAAAACAATTGATTGAGATTCCATTCTATGTTTTTGTTTTTTTGCTATAATAGAGTAGTACATAAAACAAAACTAAAGGCAGGTACACTATCCACATTCCAAGTGTATAGCTATATAATTTCTTTGCAGTCAGTGTGATAACTCTACAATTAGCTTAGGCAATCAAAAAAGGTAAAAATTGTAAGACTGTTAATCAGGAAACGAGTTCTAAACTATTTGTGGACAATAATATGGTGCCTAACTGAACAGTTCTTAAAACTGTCTCAGTTTTAGTTACTTCAACTCCAAACAACCCTCTTGGAATTGGTTAGTTTAAAGATATATTTAATTCTTTAATCCTTTAATCCTAAGGGAGTTTAAGAAATTAAATATGAGCTGGGTGTGGTGGCGCATGCTTGTAATCCCAGTATTTGGGAGGCTGAGACAGGAGGATCGCAGGTTCATGGCCAGCCTCAGCTACTTAGTGAGGCCCTCTGGGGTTGGGGATGTAGTTTGGAGGTAGACCCCTCTGGGTTCAATCCCCAGGACAGCAAAAAAAAAAAAAAAAAATTAAATATGCTTACAGATGTTACGTGCATGTGCAGTGTTTAGTTATCTCAGAATCAGAAATTGAGAAATAGGAAGTTGCCCGTGCTTTTCAATTTTACATCCCATATGGAATGGAAATTTCATTCAGTTCTAAGTAAATTATTAGGGATAAAAAACATCTTTTCTGATGTCCAACAATCGGGTGCATCTCAGGTCATAAAACATTTCTTTTACTTATCTTTGGCAGGAAGTATCCTGTGTGGAAGTTTTCAGAGCCACGTACAACTATAGTCAAAATATAACACAGCAAGTCCTTACCTAATTGTTTTTCTTTATTGTAAAGGTATGATTCAGATCTTACCTAGCAAATCTACATTTTCTTGTCCAAATCATCTGTTATTTAGCTTCCTTATTAAAATAGGAAATGTGTATGTAGTTTGAGTATTTGTGAATGAGTATTTGACTACTGTTCCATATCCTCTGACTACTGCTCACTAGACTCAGCAAAGAAAGTGGTTATGCATACAGTATTCCAAAATTATTTTTATCGAAAATAACCTGAAGATGTCTCATTATTTTTTAAAATATAACTCTGACAGTTCTACATAATTTCATGATTCAAATGAAGATTAAAAATAAGAGTTAAAGGCTGGGGTAGTGCTCAGTGCTAGAATGCATGCTTAACATGTGTGAGTCCCCAGATTCAATTCCCATCCTCCCCAGTATAAAATAAAAGTTAATATCTTTACAGAATTATGTTGGAAAGCCCTCTTGAATTCATTTCAAAGTAATTTCATGGTATTACTAACAAGTTTTATATGTATCATACTGTATATATAAATAGTACAGAAAAGAGATTACCTATCATTTGATTTGTCACCAAATAACTAACTCAACTTCCATACTATTGACTAAGGCAATGGGTCTGAGCATTGTATGCAGGGGGAAAGAAATCAATAAAATCATGTACACGCAAACGTAATTTGACCATTCTCTAAATTTTATATGTTGTATGATTACTTCAAAAATTGAAAATAATAGGCAAGTGATTAAAAAAAGGAAGACAATTGATCTATAATTTCACCATGCAGACATAACCCTTTTTAACATATATCTTTTATGTTCTTTTTTGGTCCATCAAATATATATATATATATATATATATATATATGTATTTTATGTATATATATTTTTATGTGAGAGATATATATATCTCACATTTTAAAAGCAAATATAGGCCCCATGTTGTCCATTTTCTTTACCATTATATTTCCAAATTATTACGTTTTGATACTACAACAAGTTAAGAAGCTTCACAGATTCCTATTATATGGATTTACCATAATTAAACAACAGTCTATTAATAAGCATAAACTTTATTTCTTATGTCCTTAATACATCTTTCCAGGAACATATTTATAGTTAGATCCTTCACATGTGCATAAAATCCTTAGGAAAAAGAAAAAGCTTACATCATAGAAAAGGGTGATTATTTCACTACTTTAGATGCTGATCAGTAACCAATGAGCATCACACCCCAACCCTTGTGCCCTTGAGAACAATGGATATTATCTTCAACAGTCTGTCCCAAACTGTGTTTTGAGGAAGCCTAGCAGGTAACGGATGTTAATAATTGTTCTTGAATAAAACTGTGAAATGGTCGATAAAGCTTAGGAACTACATACCGAATCTCTCTTTTGGTGATTCATATTGCACATTAAAATATTAAAGGCTACAATAAGTACTGATATAAATATACCACTTTGAATTTTGTTAACTCAGGAGTCCCTGAACCTCAGTGATCAAAGAATCCTTTATTGACGAAACACCTATTAAGGTACTTTAATACATCAGTATTCCTCAGAATGCAGTTTGTGAAATACCAATTGTCCATTTTGAGTGCATATAAGTGGCAATTATGGAACATGCTGTGAATTGACTACACAATATCTATTCCTCTTCTTCCTTAACACAGGTTATTCAGTAGAGCAGAGCAATTTATACAACTGAAATCACTTTTATAACCACCACGACCACAAACAACATATAGAACAATCCCAGCTCCTGAGGAATTCCCTGGTACTGAACCCTTGTCCTCATGTCCTCTCAGCACTCCTAATCCCTCATTTTCAAAAAATTAGTCCCCGGGGTTATTATCCCTATAACCTTTCTCCTGTCATAATTGTTGGTGATTTCAATATCAATATAGATAATTGCTACAGTTCAGATCTTGAGTGTCCTTCAAAGGTCCATGTGATAAAGGCTGGTCCCAGGGTGATGTTATTGGGAGGTGGTAGAACCTTTAAGAGGTGGGGTGCACTGTGCAGTCTTCAGGTCATTGGGGACATGCCCATGTGATAATGGGACCCCAGTTTCAGGTCACGAGGTGGGTGGTTTTGTTTTGTCATGTACTCCCTTCATGACGATCTGCCTCTGCACAGGCACAAAAGCACGGGGCCCAGTTGATCATGGACTGGAACCTCTGAAACTATGAGCCAAAAAACCTTTCATCTTGATAAATTTATTACCTCCCGCATTTGTTACAGTAACAGAAAGCTGACTCACACAATCAATGATCTTTACAATCTCCTGCCTTGACTTTGTTGTTACCAAAGTGATAGCCACTTGTCTCAATTTCAAGTATGCCTCCCCTCAACCCTCACTTTCTATATTCCAATAATGTTTTAATTCTCTAGGAAGTTACAGTCTTTAATTTTAACATGTCTTTTCTTCCTTGAGAATGACCCAATCCATGTTGTCTCTTTTCTCTTTACCTGGCTTAAAATACTAGGCTTGTCATTATAATCACTCTAATGCTGACACTATTAACTCCCTCACCCCATTTCACATTTCCTAGAGTATTTTGGCTAAACCTAAGGGTTAAATTAAATTCTCCTTATGCCTTCACCTATGCAGTCAGCACAAAGTAATGTTAATTGTATTCCTTAAAACAATTCAAGATTATTATATTGAGTGGGTTCTTAGTGTTTTGCAGAATTCATATTACATATACCAGTTTCTGAATTTCCTACATCCTTAGATGACTATATAATGTCACAAACTCCAAATCTTTTCTTTCCAGATCTCCAGCACTTTCCCATCAGTTTCTATTCTCTGCTGATAACATTGTATCCTGATTTATTCAGAAAGTAGGAGAAATTAGAAGAAGTTCTTATCTCCACACATCCATATTCAAGCACATTCTTTTTTTTTTTTTTTTTTTTTGTGGTACCGGGGATTGAACGCAGGGGCATTCTACCTCCGCTCAAGCACATTCTTGATGCCACTACCGTCTCTCCAGCAGGTAGAAGTACTCTTCTACCTGGCTTCCTGGCTTCTGTTCCTGTCCATCGATTATTCTTATTCTCAGAATATGGATGCATGGTCTGCATGTGCAACAACCAAGCTGAAGCCAGGAGGATAAAACTTCATACTAAGGAAAATAGAGGTAGTAACAGCAGCAGCGTTAGACTGAGTACCAGAGAAAATGGAATTATTCTGTAATAAATTAATTACACTAAGTATATTTCTTTAATTAAATATTTTGATATTTACCATGTGCTTGGCCGCATCTGGGAACAAAAGAGAGAAAAATCTCTGTCATTGTGGAATTCATGTTCTAATTGAGGAAGAGAAAATAAACAAGTAAAAAAGTTAACAAATAAGTAAACAAAAATATGAATGTTTCATGGTGATAAGTACTATTGAGAAAAATTAAGCAGGAAAAGAGAATCTGCAGTATTTGAATAAACACTAGAAGACAGTGATGAAACGAACCTCAAGGACATCTGTGGAAAAGCTCTTGAGGTCGAGGCAGGAAAAGCAGCAAGGAGACCAGTGGGATTTCAGGGCCAGAGATGAAGCGGGCCCCAGATCGTGTATGGTCTAAGTGAGATGGGGCTCAGCCGCAGAGTCTTTAAAGGAGTAAAATTACCTAAATTACATGTTAGTGGAAATTACTCTGACTCTTAAGTAGATAGAAGGAGTAAAGTAACCACAGGTCTGGGCTTTTTTAAAAAGAATTCCACACCAAAAAGTACTCTTCTCCTGCCACCTGGGAATAGGCTGATAAACAGAAATTTTGCATTCTCTATTTAAATAAGTAAGTACTAATCCGGAAATAGAACTTTTAGTGAGTACGTGCTTCCATGTTTTGGTTGTTTATGATATTAGCCAATGGTACTGAGTCACAGTTAGATATGGGTGAGAAGTTCTGGTGTACAGTTGCGTAGTCGGGAGATGACAGATAACAATACCAGAATGTACATTTCAAAAAGCAAGAAGAAAGGATTTTGAATATTTTCACCATAAAAAAATGATAAATGTTTGAATAGATAGATGTGTTAAGCGTTTAGACTGATTTTAATATTATACACATATCAAAATGTCACAGGGTACCTCATTAGTATATACAAGTCTTGTATTTTCATATATCAGTTAAAATAAATTCAATTTAAAGTTTAAAAAAGAGATTAATCTTTTTTGTGATTGGCTGATCTCACTTAACATAACGTTCTCCAAATCCTTCCATTTTCTTGCAAATGATGTTATTTTGTTCTTCTTTATTGCTGAGTAGAATTCCATTGTATGTATTTCCCACAATTTTGTAATCCACTCATCTGTTGATGGACACCTAGGTTGGTTCCATGATTTGGCCACTGTGAATTGTGCTGCTATGAACATGGGTATGCATATATTACTGTAGTTTTCTAGTTTCAATCTCTTTGGTATGATACCCAGTAGTGGTATAGCCGGATCATATGGTGGGTCCATTCCCAGTTTTCTGAGGAATCTCCACACTGATCTCCATAGTGGTTGAACTAGTTTGCAATCCCACCAACAGAGTAGAAGGGTCCCAATTTCCCCACATCCTCACCAACATTTGTTGTTGTTTGACTTCTTAATGATTGCCATTCTAATTGAGGTTAGATGAAATCTTAGAGTAGTTCTGATTTGCATCTCCCTGATTGCTAATGATGTTGGGACATATGTTTTCATTAATATGTGCAATCTACGGAGCAGTAAGGACACACAAGAGTCTCCGGTTGGTAATGGGGAACCTTCAGTGGGGCAAAGGAAGTGGTACAACGTAAGGGGAAGGGCAAGATAGAAGTGAATCAGTGGAATTACTATCATAAACAATGTGTACATGTGAGAATATACCAGCATCATTCTCAGTACTTCATATGGGTGGGGGGAGGTGGGGGGGGACACCAAGAGCTGTGTGCATGTATGTTAACATCAAATAGATATTCATTGTGATATGAGACTCCAATGCACCAATAAAAGCATGTTAAAAATAAACTCAATATTTAAATAAAAAACATGACTGAAGGGAAAATATTAAAAAAGAGATTAATCATAAACTTACCCCAATCTATGGAAAAAGTATTTATGCTGCCAAATCCAAATCCAGAAGCCCACATATGACACTAAAGCCAAACTCACTGAATTTGGGGAGTATCTCTTTCTGGAAAGTAGAATGTGCATCTACCACTGTCTCCCAGCACATCACATATAGTCTGGTAGAGAGGGCAAGCTCAACAATTGACCAGATTAGGATACTTACCTTAACTAAGAAAACAGGAATTAGGGTCACCCAAACAGAAGTAGGCTCTTTCCTTGCTCAGGTTATAGCTCAGAGCAAGACTTGAGCTCAGCCCAAGGCCCTCCATACATGGTTAAGGGAACCCCTGCAGTGCACTGAGATGCTAGCATGACTGGCGAGAGGTAGTAAACTCTGACTCTCAAGTGGCCGGCTTGTATATGTGCATGCCAGCACCACTACCCTGGAAGAAACTTAGGGTAAAGTTTAGGTAAGAAAAGAGGTCATTGTATAAATTACAATTTACCTTTTGAGGACTAAAGATTTCTTTAGGTTATGAAATTGTTGCAAAATTTTTTGGATTTGTCTGAGTTATTGCTCTTCATGGTATGAAGTTCATGTCTACAATGGTTAAAGTGTTTATTACTATAGAAATTATGGTGTTGATATTAGCTATTGAATTCAGAGAACTGAATAAATTTGTACTTGTGGTGCTGGCCACTAAAAAGGCATGGACAAATTGTCTTAGCAATTCACTGACTCTTCAGACATGTGAATCCTGGATCCTGAGAATACCTTTCTGGTATTGGGTTGGTTCTGTTCCTAATCATGTATCTTTGTTTTGAAAGCCAACAAATCCATTAACCTATTTGTATTGAGGCAGTTACGTTTATAATTACATTCCTTATTAGATTTCTTTGTTTAGATTCAAATGAGAATGTCTCTAAGGGTACTGTATCTTCCATGACAATGTAATTTCCTGAAATTCTCTACTCTTAGCAGAGTTCCAGGTTCATAAGAAGTATCTAATATATTTCAATTGCATATCCTGATATAAATATATTACTGAGGTAGCACTTTAAAAATAAATTGGCATAATGTTCTAACCAGTGAATTGGTGACAACTGTCATGGTATAACATAATCTTGAGAAGTGCATTGTTTTAAATAATAAGTTGCTCTTCTCATCCTTGATAGATTTAGGAGAAAAATGGGTCAATAAAAGACTAGAGTTTATTGTTTGCCAAACGTTCTTAAGGAAATATACATCTCAAGAAATATATATTGATAATAATATTAAAAGTATATGAAATTGCTTTTTTTATGGGATTATCTGTAAGATTTTGTGTACGATATTTTTATTATTTCTTTTGTGAATTGGGCAAACATGTTTTTTAAAAAATTATCAGGCCGGCTCTCTCTCTCTCTCTGTCTCTCTCTCTCTCCTTAGTGAGGCCCTCCGCAACTTCGTGAGACCCGGTTTCAAAATAAAGTATAAAAAATAGGGCCAGGGGTGTAGCGCGGAGGTAGAATGCCCCTGGGTTCAATCCCCGGTACCGCAAAAAAAAAAAAAATTATCAGGCTGGGCGTGGTGGTGCCACAGGCTTGTAATCCCAGTACTTTGGGAGGCGGAGACCGGAGGATCCCCGGTTCGCAGCCAGCCTCAGCTAGCTCTCTCTCTCTCTCTCTCTCTCTCTCCCTCCCTTCCTCTCTCTCTCTTTCTCTCTCTCCCTCCCTCCCTCCCTCCCTCTTTCTCTCTCTCTCTCTCTACTTAGTGAGGCCCTCTGCAACTTTGTGAGACCCGGTTTCAAAATAAAGTATAAAAAAATAGGGCCGGGGGTGTAGCGCCAAGGTAGAACGCCCCTGGGTTCAATCCCCGGTACTGCAAAAATATATATATATATATATCATAAATGAAAACAAGTTGTTTTTATGTTTTCTTTTGTTTCTTAGCAAACTTAATATAGAAAATTCTCTTTTGAGCATTGTAGAACAAACTTACAGCTATGTTGAAATATCATTTGTTTCAACATACATGGGACTCACAGCTGACAAAAGGTTAAGTTCATTGTAATAAGGTTTGGCAATATTACATAAATATGCATCAAAGAAATATATTCCCCTATAGGGTTTTAAAAAGAAGAAGCTTTTTAAGGTAATGCAAGAGAGTATTATTCTAGAGAAATTTAATCAGAAGTCTCATTATATTTGTATGGAATTTTAAAGAAAATGAAAGGGTAACATGGTAGGTGCATATATTATTTACAGCAAATCCTAGATTAGTTTAGAAAAAAAAAAAACTTATTCTCGATAAACCCTCCAGCTAGTCTTTGCCCCCAGGTAGCAACATTTATTGGAGAAGAACATGCTTCTCTTAAAACTTTTTCAATTAATTTCTTTGTGTTAAACTAAGCTGTGTAATTTAAATCCTGCAGCTAATATATTCCCAACTATTTGATTCCTTGGAGGCTCTATATAAAAGGAAGGATTTAAAGTTGGTGAGATAACCTGAATTATTTCCTTTGGAACTGAAAAATTTCTTAGGAGCTCAGAATATGTTTTCCTTTCAAAATCTTTCTGTGGAAAATCCTAACATATAGATTCACAGCTTCTAAAATATTTCTTTCTTTTGAGACACTGTGCACTTTCTATAGTTGTATCAAAATACTGAACAGTGATTAAAAATGAATGTGCTTGAGCCTACTGACTGCAACCCAATTCCATATGCTCCACCTAAGTAAACTGATGAACTTCTCTTTGTTGGTACCTAACTCAGAAGGTCACTGAGATTATTTAATGAATGCAGCAAAACACTTAGAACTATACTTGGTTCATAATTATAAATCAGTAAGTGCCGATTAGTATTTTGAAATGCTTATAAGTGTTAAGTGATGCAGGGGGTATGAAGATAGAAATATTGTGAGCTTATAGTTTAGTAGGGTCCAAATAAGATCATTGTTTCTTTCACTTACTCATTCAGCAAATGGTTAGGAAGTGTCTACTTTTTATTAAAGAAGAGATACAAGGAGTGGGCATGGTGGCGCACGCTTGTAATCCCAGTACTTGGGAGGCTGAGACCGGAGGATCTGGGTTTGCGGCCAGCCTCAGCTACTTAGTGAGGCCCTCCGCAACTTAGTGAGACCCTGTTTCAAAATAAAGAACAAAAAATAGGGCTGGGGGTGTAGCCCAGAGGTAGAATGCCTCTGGGTTCAATCCTGGGTACAACCAAAAAATAAATAAATAAAAAGAAGAGATACAAGGAGGGATAAGACAAGACCCTGGGATGATAGGTGAGATGACATGTGAAGTGTGATAATTCAGTGAAATAAGAACAGAAACAGACTGTGGGAGGCAGGATAGGGGTGCGGTGGAGACATCATTCTGCCAGCTCAGGAAAAGCACCAAAGATACACATGAGCTAAATCGTATGAAGAGTGCTAGAGTCTTGCCAGGCAGACAAGAGTTAGCTAAAGAAAAAAACACATGAGAGAGAGAGAGAGAAAGAGAGACAGAGGGAGAGAGAGAGAGAGAGAGGGAGAGAGAGAGAGAGAAGCTTGAGAGAATTGGCTCGGCTTTCTGCAATCAACAGATAGTTTAGTGGGCAGAGCATGTGGAGGTCTTGCAGAATAAGACGCTGGGATAAGAGTCATGAGTACCATGGGTTAATAGCTGAGGAGCACTGACCTACGCCAGCAGACATGATGGAGTTCATGGAACATTTCATATAAGCAAGTGATGTGATAGAATTTGTGTTTGCAAATATGTCTTGCCATAGCAGGAAGAGAGGACTTAACCGAGGGGAGTGCAGAGGCAGAGAGGCCAATTAGAAATCCATGGCTTTAGTCTACAGGATAATTTATAAAAGACTATTCTAAGTGGAATAAAACATATTGATTATTTATTTACTGAGCTCAGAACACTGGTTTAGGTCCCCTTTAAACATTGTCTCATTGAATCCTAACTAGGATCCTATGTAGTTGCTGTCCTTATATTTATATTATATCTAACTGTAATGATTAAAAAAAAAACTGAGCCTCAGAGAGGACAACCTCAGCATCAGGGTCATATGCCAGCATGGATTGGAGCCAGATTTTGGATCATAGTGAGCTTGGATCCCAATCCTCTACTCTTTTCATTGTATTTTCTGCCTCCCTCAGTAGCAATAGTAAGAAGGGAGACTGACAATGGGTTTCAAAGATACTAGGAGTTGTATTTTGTAAGACTCAGTGGAGATGTTCAGTATGTAATTAAATACATGGCTTAGAATTAGAGAAGTGATCTTTAATAGAAACTTAGAGATAAAACTGAGGGGATGTGCAAAACTGAAAAGAGAAAAAGGAGGAAATACTGAAGATATTTATACTTAAGGCTCCCCCCTCTCTCTTTCTCTCTCTCTCTTTGGTACTGGACCCCCAGCCTTTTTTTAATTTTTGAAACAGAGTCTCGCTAAGTTGCTAAGGTTGGCCTCAAACCTGTGATCTTCCTGTCTCAGCCTCCCAAGTACTGGGATTACAGGTGTGCACCACCACACCAAGCTAAGGCTCTCTTAAATGATTTACTCTTTTGTGTGTGGTACCGGGGATTGAACGCAGGGGCGTTCTACCTCCACGCTACACCCCCGGCCCTATTTTTTATACTTTATTTTGAAACCGGGTCTCACGAAGTTGCGGAGGGCCTCACTAAGTAGAGAGAGAGAGAGAGAGAGAGAGCTGAGGCTGGCCGCGAACCCGGATCCTCCGGTCTCCGCCTCCCAAAGTACTGGGATTACAAGTATGCGCCACCACGCCCGGCTTAAATGATTTACTCTTAATAGAGACCTAGGCTTTATATTTAAAGTGGAAAACTAATTAGGAAGAGTACAAAAGTTGGGATGAGGAAAACGGGACAGCCACGGTGTCATGGAAGCCATGAATCAAACATTATAAAAACTATAAAAAAGGATGTGGTCAAGCCATGTAACATATATAAAGAGGTTCACTCTGGTAAAGAATTTTAAAAAATGCCCATAAAATGTGAACAACTGGGACATGACTGAGCTCTTCACCAAAAAGGTCCATGGAGGGCGACTAGTGGAGGGGACCTCAGACTCCAATGACTGAGGAGAATTAAAAGGAAGACAAGGAAGGGGTAAGTATAGGTTCTGGTTCCATTTTAAGAGTTCAGGCTGTTAAAAAAGAGGAAAGGAATAATTTACAGAAGAGTGGGTTTTGTTTACTTCTGATTTCATTTCCTTTAGAATAGGGTTTCAGAGAAAAATAAATAAATGGAAGAACACTTATGATGAGAGAAAAAGGAGATAAAATTTCTTACTAGTTTGAAGGAAGAGTGATGAGAAGTTTTTTTAAGGTTTCTGTCCCAATGGATTCTATTTTCTCTGGAACATCATGGAAGTCTAGGCCATCCTTTGAAGCCTCGGCCATCCATTGAGACTAAGGGATTAGAGGAGGATTTAGAGGGCTTGAAAAAGTTTTATAGAAAATGCTGTAATAATAGTAGCACTAGCAGCAGTCACAGTAGTAATAATAGACAATGCTTAACACAAAATAGCTGTCTTGTGTTAAATGCTGTTTTAAATGCCGGGCATATGTGAACCCTCCCGGCAACTAAGATAGGCTCTAGTGTTAACCTCAACTTACAGAGAAAGACAATGAGAGAGAAACTTTAAGTAATCTACTTGTCTAAGATCATGCCACTTACAAAGGGGAGGCTCATTTCTGAGTCCACTGCAGAAACCAGATCCTAAATTCTAGTAAGAGAACTATCATACAAAAGTAAAATATTAGTTTACAAGTAACCCTTCCATAAGTTAGAATAGAGCAACTAGTAAAACATTTAAAAATGATCTTGGTGTTCAAAACATCACAAAAAATTTAGAGTCATTATATGATACTGTAGTTAAAGGAATAAAAGGGCTACTAGGACACAATAAATCATAATCATATACATATGGAAATATTGTATATTGGATTGCCCAATATCAATAATATTGATTAAATCCTTAGTAATTATTCTTTTAGATTTCAAAATAAGAAAAAATATGGCATGTATGGAAAAGATTCAGAAGAAAGGGAGGAAACAAATATAAACTTAAGCATATGAAAATAATTTATATAGGTATGACAATTTGCTGTACATGTCCACTGAAAATATAAGAGAAAAATGAATAAAAATTTATGCTGAGGGACTTAGGTTTAACATAGGTGATACTTTATTGGTTTGTTTGGCATGTAGTATACTTTTCTTTTAAGCAAAGCTTTGAAAAATCCAGATCATCTTTAAGGAGGCAAAAATTATTCTATTTAAACATTGCTTTGCCGTTTGCTATCTCTTTGACTATTTTCTTTAAATTTAGTTTCTCTATCTTTTCATCTGAATATGGGTATAAGAGAATATCTATTTAATTGCATTCCAGGACTAAATCAAACTATCTAATATGCTTAGCATAGTGGTTGGCCAGAGCATTTAATGCATATTAGCCTCTTTCCCTTCTCTACCATATCATTGTTATTATTCTGAATATTTATTTTCAATAAATCTTTATACCTATAATGAACACTTAATTTGTCTCCAGAGTAAATAAATCTACATTTAAGATAAGAACTTTACCCATAGATATGTTCTCTGACATTGGCGACTTGACTGATTAACCAATTAGTCCCTTAGGTACAGAAGACTTGAATTTAAATGTGGAGAAATATAACATTCACTGAAACTGAATGGACCATTTCTCAAATGTTAGAACTGACTCTAATTATTTGCACTTATTTTGATTGCTGTATTTATTTTACAATTTGCATTACCATCTTATTAACATATAACCATTGCTATGATGGAAAAACGTATTTTATGTGATTCATAAGGAACAGTTAGGGAAAATTGCCCTTCATTTGCAAATCTCTGTTGATACTTTGCAACAGTTACCAAAGTACAGCAGAAACATCAAAGGGATGTACAAAGATCATGCAAACTATATACAGTAATCTTTGCTTTGTTGTGACTATCAGGGAGAAAATTCATTGTGATTTAGAAGGGATCAGGGAAAACAACATTACCCAATACTGGCACCTGTAATTTTGAATGGAATGCAATTTTTTTGGCAAATTACATGTATTTTCAAAAACAGAATTCTCCACCAATGAATAATCCAGCATTTAATAAATTACTTCCATGTGATTAGCACCTGCCAAGACCCATATTTTACAAAAGAGATATAGGTCACATGAATGCAGGATAAAGGGGACAAGTGTGTGTAAACTAAGATCATTGAAGTTTCTAAGGTACCCGTCTTTGAGACAACAAAATTACTAAATCCATGGATATCACAACAGCAAGTATAGCCAGCTTTTCTTTAAATGTAGTAAAGCAAAACTAGAAATTTTATGGGATCCCCTCGCAAATCCTAATGAGATATTTGCAGTTAGTGATCTGAAGAGGAAACCGAAATCCAATTGAAATATTCTAGAAAGTAGGGTGTACCCAATCTCAATTTCAAGATAAATGGTGGACTCTTTACACTAAGTAAATCCATGTAAACTTAAAAATTCTAGCCGGGCATGGTGGCACACGCTTGTAATCCCAGTACTTTGGGAGGCAGAGACCGGAGGATCCGGGTTCGCGGCCAGCCTCAGCTCTCTCACTCTCTCTCTCCCCCTGTCTCTCTCTCTCTCTCTCCTTAGTGAGGCCCTCCGCAACTTCGTGAGACCCGGTTTCAAAATAAAGTATAAAAAATAGGGCCGGGGGCGTAGCGCGGAGGTAGAACGCCCCTGCGTTCAATCCCCGGTACCACACACACACAAAAAATTCTACCATAATATGAATCTTCAGGACCACCTTGCCAATCAATGCTTTGTTAAGCCAGGATTCACAAGATTTGCTCACTTTTTATTAAGATACTAATATACTATTAATATAGTAAATATATTAATAACAAACTATAGAAAAGTGAGCATTATAAACTTCACTTAAAATTAAGAAAATGTTTAGAATTTCTCCCATTCACTTTTTTTTCTTTTACAATTTTCTGAAACCCTTGGCGCTTGCTCCTCCTTGCCTGGTAGGAAGAGCTAGCAGATGATACATGAATGAACGAGTCACAAATGAATATTAACAGAAAACCCAGAAACAGTCAAACAGCTTGTTTTGTGCATGTGGACATGTGTGCTGGTGGTTGTGAGTCTATATTAGATGCATATAATAAAATCATATTTTTTCTCTCCTGACTTTCATGATGTGGTATTCCTCATAGGGGCTGGTGTTTTGCAAAATAGTACCATGATTGGTAGGTTCAGCACCACCTGAAGAAGATTAGGGACAGGGACTCAAGACAGGGAGCAGTGATAAGAAGAATGACATTCCAGGAGGCAGAATCCCAGCACTAATCAAGACACTGGAGGTGATGCATTTATGGGATGTGTGGGTATCTGTGCTGCTTTTCCCTGGGGAGTAATGAGACAGAAGAAAATGATTACTGAGGTAAAGTACAGCTATTCTACTTCCGTTATTGAAAACGGCCTTTCTTGTATGCTTCTTATATCAAGAAGTAATATAATGTCTGTAGAATATTAATTGCAAACAATATACAGGAGATCTCTTCCTGTGTTCTGATTATTCATCTCTCAAATTAGAAAAAGATATTCCCTATCATTCTCTTTCTTAGAAATATAATTTACATCTATCCAGGTGCTTAAATCAATGGATTGGCTATTGTTTACCTTTGTTGTTATTGTTCAACTCCTTGATGTCAGGGGAAATCATGTAGCTATTCACGAGCCTAGGGTGAACATTTGTCAGTCTATATGTCTTTGCATATTACTTTTTGCTTGTCAGGGTAACCTTAAAGCCAGATGTTGCATATTGGGTTGGTGGATTTATTTTTCTAGGATGAGGAAATTACATAGGATAAATCCTGAAGATGCAAAAGAAGGAAAATTTATTTTATTGACTTTTTTCTCTCCAGCTCTTCTTTCCTTTCATATTACTACATTTTTATTAAATTAGATATCATATATTTAAAAGAACTTTCATCAGGGACCTTTTCCTGAAGCTAATGCTTTCACTTTTACTATTTAAAGTCTCTCACACCCCGCTCTCTTCCCCTTCTCCCTGTCTTCACCCTCCTTCATTCCCTGTACTTGTGTCTTTCCCATATAAATTTTCCTCAAGTGAACGGCAGGCTTTCATAAGCTTCTTGAAGTCAGATACCATGTTCTCCAATGTGTTCTTGTCCCCAGTATAGGACACATGGTAGTCAGAAAATTAGTGTTTGATGAGCAATGGATAAATCAGTGGATTAACGATTCTCGGTGGTTTTGTAAATATACAATAGCAGGTTAATGTCTTTTCATCTTTTTCCCTGGACCCCTTTATGTGCCAAAAGCACACTCAGGATTTTGAAAAAAATCACTTTCATTACTGGATGAATTAAGATATATTATTGCCAAATGAGAAATATTTGACAGGTGGAGAGTGGAAGGTTCCTGGTTGAAATGGATTCTATGGTCTGTCTACATCATTGCAAGAGCCTTCCAACAGCCCCTCCATTTTCAGATGCTCTCTCTCTAATCCACTCCACACTGTGTTTCTAGATTAACTTTCTTAGCCACCATTTTTCTGCCATTCTGTTCAAAGGTATTCTGTTATTCCAACTGTTATCTATTATACCTTAATTAATTATTAATTATTTTGCACTGTTTCTCCAATACACTGTAAAACAATTTTTAATTATTTTATTTTATTTATTTATTTATTTTTTGTGGTACCGGGGATTGAACGCAGGGGCGTTCTACCTCCGTGCTACACCCCCGGCCCTATTTTTTATACTTTATTTTTTTGAAACCGGGTCTCATGAAGTTGTGGAGGGCCTCACTAAGGAGAGAAAGAGAGAGAGAGACAGACAGACAGACAGACAGGGAGAGAGTGCGAGGGAGCTGAGGCTGGCTGCGAACCCGGATCCTCCGGTCTCCGCCTCCCAAAGTACTGGGATTATAAGCGTGTGCCACCACACCCAGCTTTTTAAATTATTTTATTAGCGCATTGCAATTAGACGTCATAGTGAGGTTCAATGTGATGAAAACATACCCACATGCACACAGCTTTTGGTGTATTTCCCTCTACATCCCACTCTGCTCTGCCCTCCTCCCTTTCCATACATGGTAGTGAAATTAGTAGTAATACTTTCTCGTATTGCCATAGTATTATTTGAACTGTTCCCTTCCTCAATCCTCTCTCTTCCCCTCCCTAACTGCCTCCCTCATTCCCTTTCCATTACTCCACAGATCTCTCTACATATTATTTAAAGTCCCTTATGTTTCAATTTTCTCGCTCGCTCCCACATAGGAGAGAAAACATACAACCCTTGGCCTTCTGAGACTGGCTAATCTCACTTAGCAAAATATTTTCTATTTCCATCCATTTTCTTGCAAATGTCATAATTTTGTTCTTCTTAATGGATGAGTAGAATTCCTTTATGTATGTAACCACATTTTCTTTATCCATTCATCTGTTGAGGAACACTTGGGTTGGATCCATAATTTGGCTGTTGTGAACTGTGCTGCTACATACATGGACAATTCTTGAGGGAAGAGAATATAATAATCTCTTTCTCTCTATCTCTACTTATTTATCTACATATAAATGATTCAAACTTCACCCAAGTAATTTCTAGTCTTCCCTTATTTTTCTCTGACAAGTAATGAGTTTCATTAATCTGAAATATTCATATAATATTTGATATGTTTAAAAAATTCTACTCGCAATGAGGAGGACCCAACCTGATATTTTATTACCATAATCCAATTTGTATGTTGAAAAATATACTTAGATTAGAAATTACCTACTTATTAGAAAAAGTCACTATAGTGGAACAGACAGCTTTTTGTTTGTCTAATGTATATAGTCATGCTTAACTGAACTGGGTCAAAAGAAAGAATTTCCCCAACTGTGTGGTCACATCCCCAACTCCTTCCTGACACTTTTATTTTTATTCCCTCTTCTTGCTATCTTATAGTGGATGAGGTGTCCATCTAACTCTAAGGTGCTTCCCTTCAGCTGTTTCTGAATGGAACCCTGACACTTTAGTCCCAGACTGTGTCTACCAAAGACCTGGATGCATTTATTTATTTATTTATTTATTTATTTATTTATTCATTTATTTATTTATTTATTTATTTATTTTTATTTATTTATTGTGGTAGTGGGGATTGAACCCAGGGGCATTCTACCTCCAAACTACAACCCCAGCCTTTTTATTTATTATTTTGAGACAGGGTCTCACTAGGTTGCTGAGAGTCTCTGTAAGTTGCTGAAGCTGTCCTCTCTTAGCCTCCCAAGTATTGGGATTACAGGCATGGGCCACCATGCCTGGCTGGATGCATTTATTATATTCAACCACCTACACCATTCTCTATGCACAATTTCTCTTGTATTGGGTTCTCCTACTTCACAGGACTAAGCACTTTTTATCTAGTATTCAGCTTTGATGTCACATCTGCTGTTAGGCCTTTGGGGTGTCAATATAACATACATGGCATAACTTAACAGATTGCTTTCTAAGTGTATACTAACTCAACTTTAGTTCCCTGAAGACAAAGTCTTCCCTTCTCCATCTCAGCATCTACAAATCTTTATGCTGAGCCCAGGAAATATTATGCACTCAGTGAATGTGTGTTGAATGCTTAAATGTTTGCACATGAACTTTAATTTTAAAACATCCTAATAGGAAGGCAGGGGGCGATATGGATCCAGAATGAGGAGGTTTAGTATGTAAGTTCTAGTTCTGTCACTAATTAATGGAAAATTTTGGACAAACTGCTTTCTCTCTGGACTTCCAGTTGTGTCTTTTGGAAAATTGGGGTAATGTAGAAATGGAAAGGAATATAGCCAGGAATTGTGGCACATGCCTTCTAATCCCAGTACTTGGGAGGTTGAGATAGGAAGATGACAGGTTTAAGAGGTTTAAGATCAGCCTCAGCAACCTAGAGAGATTCTCAGCAACCTAGCAAGACCCCGTTTCAAAACAAAAGCAAACAAATAAAAAGGGCTGGGGGTGTAGCATGGAGGTAAAATGCCCCTGTGTTCAATCCCCAGTAACAACAATGACAAAAAAATAAAAAAAATGGAAAAGAATAGACCCTCTCTTAATCCCTTCAAAATCTAATATGCTTTGTTTTTTCCCCCTACTCATTATTATTGTGTGCAGAGGCAGTATACATTTAACCATTGGAATTAGTAAGGTTTTTTAAAAACAAACAAAATTAGGTATGCAAAAATCAGAGAAGTCTCAAAGCTCCTCCTGATGTATTTCTGGAGGAGTCTGCAGTCCTGTGACAGTCATGGGGTGTACGTAGGTGTGCTAGCTTTCCCTCTCTTGAGCTTGGGATTCCAGAAGAACAGTTGGCACAATGGGGAGATGGGGACGGGCTTGGTATTTATCAGGTGTGGGTCTGAGACCAGATTATTGCTCTAACTATGTGACCTTGAGCCTTAATCTTTCTGTGCTTCAGTTTAGCCAGCCAAAAAATGGGGCCAGAAATATTATTATCAGGGTAGTATTGGGAAAAAACTTATAAATTATATATATTCTGTGCACCATGCTTGATAAATAGCAGGCACTCACCGAATCACAGCTATTCCTATTATGGAATTAAAATTAATGCCACCGAGATAATTATTGGCGTAGTATATCAACTATCACTAAAGGTTCAGGATGGGAAGGAAAAAAAGAAATGATTAACCCTGTTAACCACCCAAGAAAAAAGAGTTCTTTCTTCAACCCTCTGATTAAAGGCCAATTTGCAAGTTTTTGGTGTTCAAAGATTATTTTTATTCTGACATCGTTCTTGTTCCAGTTATGAGTCTGGTTCAAAAATAATGATTATACAGTGAATATGCCTAATGATGCTATACACGTATGAGCAGAATTTAGGGGAGCATGGATTTACATTAAATAAACAAAAATGTATCAGTCTGCTCAAGTGTAGACAAGCAATATGAGTTTAACACAAGTCCCCAACCTATTAAAATACGCACGGAGTTGCTGAAGGCTCTCTCTAATAGATATTTAGTGCATGTCTCAGTATGAAATGTCCTGATCTGCAAAAATGTAAGATACATTTTCCAGAATACTACTGTTAATAATTTTTGGTTGCTAAGATTAGTGACCATAGAAAGAACTTAGCATAGTGAGATATTCACTGAGTAATTGAAAAAGATGATCATGGTCGGCCTTATTTTACAGGGTTCTAGTCGTATGTTTTAGCCTTAATACTTACTCATATTCTAAAACCACATCAATTGGTCCATATGTTCCTTTTTCTCCACTCTGAATGGTACCCTACTTGAAATGTATGTTGTAGAAAAAAGTCAAACAGAAAAACAGAAGTAGCTCATTTCTTCTACACAATTTTACTCTTTTTTTAATGCAGAAATGGAGTTCTTACAATTAGGAGGTACTTTTAAAAACACTTGTAGGTACATAATAATTTCTTTATATTTATTTATAACTTTTGTTTTAGGATTAAAATCATCAGAGAATTTTGGAAAAAAAATATTTTGTGTGAATATGTTCCACAAATTATTTGCCAGGAGATTTCTTCCCTCAGGCAGATGTCTGTACATTTAAATTAATATATATATATATTCAAATTTTTAATTTAATTTATCGTTTTTCTTTACTAAAAGTAGAGCTAATGGATAAAAACAACTCAAACATATTCTTGTTTGCTACTTATTCCTGTTTTGAATCATTGCTAATTTTTTTCTGTGAATATTTCTAATGTTTAAATATCAAATTTCTATCATTGTTTCCATATAGAGTTTTAACTTCATTCACTCTAATTTTCTAATAGTTCAAAAATTGTCATTTTGTGCGTGTGTGTGGTACTAGTGATTGAACTCAGGGACATTCTACCTTGAAGGTACAACAGGGTCTTGCTAGGTTGCTAAGAGTCTCTTTACACTGCTGAGGCAGTCCTGGATCCTGTGATCTTCCTGTCTCAACCTCCCAGGTACTAGGAATACAGGTGTGCACCACCACACTCAGTTTATTTTTCTTAAATATATCTGGCCATGTTCCCTCCTTCCTGGCCTAACACACCAGAGTATACAGGTAAAACATGCAAACTCCCATCTTAGTACATAAGCATTCTTCCCAAGACCCCCATATTCACTTTCAAACTCATCTCTTGACTGTCTGATTCATGGTCCTTAAAATCTATTCACACCAGACCGCTCTCCATTCGACAAACATGCAATTTTCTTTAATAAATTCATGATGGTATATTAATCCTTCTCTCTCCTTAGAAAGTTCCTACTCTAACCCCATCTCTGTGTGGAGAGATCCCATCTACTTTTCACAACTAAACTTGTGTCACCTCCTCAGCAAAGTGCTCATTACTCTAATACACAGGGTTTGTAACTCCTTTTGGCCTCTGGCAACAATTACTCCAATATCACAATGCTATGTATGTATACTTCATAGTATGTTTTAGTTTCTTTACATGTCTCTGTAAGGAAAGAGTATAATAGTATTTCTTAATACTGTTAAGAAATATACACATTAAAACCTCCACTGTTTATGCTAAAGTATAGAATTATAGTCCCTCTATTTTTAATAGTTGAGCGAATGAAAACTTAATGACTGACTTATTGACAAACATTAAGCCTATTTTAGGAGGAAAAGAAGTGTTCTATGTACTTTTTATATAAGCTTACTTAATTTAATAATTGCTGGGTTTTTTTATTGGTGCATTGTAATCATACATCTTGATAGGTTTCAGGGTAATAGAAGTATACATGCACACATCGGTCAATTCACCCTTTCCCAATTCCCACCCCCATTCCCTCACCCTTCCCTCCTTCTGCTCAGCATAGTAGTTGACTTTGTTAAGTTTGTGTATGTACATCCTGTGCATTAGGGTGTTTCCCTCTTCCCCCCTCCCATCTCCCTCAGTTAGGTTGTCTTCTTTACTCATTTGAGGTTTTCTCCATCTTTGTCTGGAGTCTGTCCTACAACCTATTCTCCCTAGCTTCTGCATATTAGGGAGAGCATCCGACTTTTCACATTTTGTGACTGACTAATCTCATTAAGCATAATGTTCTCTAATTCCATCCATTTCCCTGCAAATGACGTAATTTTGTTTTTCTTGATAACAGCATAAAATTCCATTGTGTACATATCCCATAGTTTTGTAATCCATTCATCTGTTGATGGACATCTTGGCTGGTTCCATAGTTTGGCAATTATGAATTATGTGGCTATAAAGAATTAGTTTATATAAAGTTTATAGTGAGCACTTATAAATATTTGTTCTTATTCGTTACTCCATTATTAGTGAACTATCTAGTCAAAATAATGAGTAGTGATTGTATTAGTCAGCTTTTTCATCACTGTGACAAAAATACCTGACAAGAACAATTTAGAGGAGGAAAAGTTTATTGCAGCTCATGATTTCAGAGGTTCATTTCATAGTCAGCTGGCTATAAGGCAGAAACACCATGGTGGCAAGGTCTGGCAGAGGAAAGCTCATCTCATGGTTGAGGAGAGAGAGAGAAAGAGAGAGAGAGAGAGAGAAGCCAGGGACAGATACAGTCCTCAAGGCCACACTTCCAGTCATCCGCCTCCTCCAGCCATGCTTCTGAACCTTGCTACTGTACCTAACACATGAGGTTTTGGGGGAACATCCAAGATCATAATATTGTCATAATATCAATGATGAAAGTGGTAGGTAGGGTGGAAATGGCAAATGGAAGGCAAATCTCTCTGCCAGGTAATATTCAGTATTATATACAAATTTCTTCACCCCAGCTACTTCATTTCCATTCTACCAGACTCTGCATTGTGAGGGCTACATAGTTATTTCTTTAACATCCAATTACCACCTCAGTTTACACTTGTAGGATTGTCACCATTTTTGTTGCTACATAGTAATTATGAAGTATTTCTGTTTAGCTTTCCATGATGTACCGCAGGCTGGTGGTGTCTGGTATGGGCAAGTCTTTAGTCTGTTCACATTGCTATAGTAAAATGTTATATACTTGGTGTCTTAGACAACAGAAATTTATCTTCTTAGAGTTTTAGGTACTGAGTTAGGTACGAGGAGGGTATCTGCTGAGGGTGCTCTCCTTGGGTTGCAGACAGCTGCCTTCTTGCTGTGTTCTTACAACCCCTTCTAAAGGGGGGAGGGAAGAAGGGACCATTTTGGGCCTCTTCTTATAAGGACACTAATTCTATATCAGGCTCTAGCTTTATGACCTCATTTGACCTTAATCGCTTCTTTATATCAATTTTAGCACACTACGGTTAGGCCTTTCACAAATAATTTTTTGGGTGGCACATACATTCAGTTCATAACAGTGTATCTTAATAAAATTAATTGGTTAAAATTTTTCATTCCATAAAGATTTCAGTTTTGATTTGGAATATAGGAACTAAGGTGGACATGTTTTCAGAAAGCAGAATTTTCAAGGAAGTTGTGAGTGTGGAGGCTTTACCAAGTTTTCTGCACGTAACTCTCTTTCTTCGTTAAGGTGACTGTAATTTTTTTTCTTCTAAAATTGGAAGCAGCTCGTCTTTGCACAATTCATCTTTGTCAGACTTCCTGCTTCTGTTGAAATGCTTTGTAGCCACTTTGATTAATTCTGGGGCTTGATGTTCAGAGTTTCACTTTGATAAAACGTGGAATCACTTTGTATAAAGCAGGCAGGCATTTCTTTTATTTATTATGGCAACATGATTTAAAATTACCCTTTCCTCTGCCACTCCAAATATTTATTCAAGGAATGGCCTTATTTGTGGTTCATTATCTGTTGTCACTTTTGATGTCATTGGATGAATAAAGAAGATATAACTCTGCTTTTTTAAAGATTTCATATATCAAAACACTCTCATTAGTCATGAGTTGTAGGACTTTTGAAGTCCATTACCTAGCGCTGTGGGTTTAGATGATTTCTAATGGGTCTTGTTTAGCACTTATTTAAAGGTGTACAGGCACAAAGCAAGTCCCTTTAGGAATCACCTCATATTTCTAAATGAGTGCACTGTAGCAGCAGTGACACAATATCACTGTGAGAACTCTGGTGGCTTGAATCATCAAACTGACCCTGAGAGTTAAAAAAAAAAGAAAAGTTGAATGCAGTGCATTACTCAGATGATAATAAATGTAAATAGATACATATTACAAAAATAACCTGAATGACATCCTATACTTTCTTTGCATAAGGCTGATATAGGCCTATTTTTCTTCATGATAGAATTGTGGCTTATTTATCGGATTCTGATCTTGTTAAGATATCATAATCTCATAAAAAACACAAAACTCATTCTGTCAACTTATTTTTACAAAGGTTTCATAGCATTCAGTGTGCACCAGAGCCTTTGAGAACTCTGGGGAAATTATAAATCAGTTACTGAGATTTAGTGCAATTCCACAGATTAGTTATATGTAGCAATTACTAAATTAACTTGCTATATTGAATCATCTCTTAAATTTTGCTAGATGTGTACCTTTAATCTTTTTAAAGTAAAAGTTTCATTTATATGATGTAAAGGGAAAGGACAAAGGAGAATATGAACTATCTGATCAAATATAATTATTTTAAATGTTGAACATGTTCCATTATTACTGTTAATTGGTTACATATATTCTTAGTTTTAGGAATGTTTTTTCTTCATAGATTTTATAGAATAGCTCCCAATTTTATAAACCCTCAGGCACAAAAAGATCAGGAGCACATTATACATTAAGGGAAGAGAAAATGTAATTTTCATTTTTTCCTTTTTAGTAGCAAAAATTTATTTGAATTTATGTAGACTTTCCAAATTGGGTCTTTGAAAAATTACCACTGCTTTAAAATATTACATATATCTAGGTTTATATAAAAATTAATAGATTGCTGTGGGATTGGATGAAAAATACTATGTAAAATTTTGACCTATTTGGTGCATGTAAATATAATATGGCAAGTGATAGTCATTATTCTCATAGACTAGAATAGAAAAAAATTGAATTGTCACCAATTTGAAATGGACATCCACTTTATTAGGTATAATATAAATACAAAATAACTATAGTGGTAATATTTTAATACCATGTGTTTCTATATTGTATCTTATTGTTTTGTTCATATTTTAAAGGTTACCTGTTTTCTGCTTTGTAAAATAAGAAGATAATATATGTGTGTGGTATGGTATCATGAACTGAGTCTCAAAAGATAAGAGATCACAATTTTAGGATTATTATTTTCTTTGTCAACCCTGTTTTGTGTTATTATAATGAAATACTGGAGACAGGTCTCTTTTGAGGAAAAGAGGTTTATTTAGCTCACAGGTCTGGAGATTCAAGGGCATGGTGCGAGTTTTTTCTTGACTGTGGTGAAGACCTCATTGCAGATAACAATGGCAGGAGGATGTGTAAGAGGGGGTGATCATGTCATCAGGAAGGGAGAGAGAGAGAGAGAGGGCAGGCTCAGGCTTTTTATAACAGTTCACTCTTAGAAAATCTCACTCCAGGAGAGCAGTATTCCTTCTGGAGGGCAGTATCCCCAATGACCTAAGAACCTCCCATTAAGCTCCACCTCTTAAAGGTCCCACCACCTCCTTACCACTACACTGAAGACCAAGTTTCCAACATATGAACCTTGGAGCACACACTTAAACAATAACAAACCATAGCACCCATCAAAAAAAGAGAAAAAAAGGACATTTGCCTTTTGTGTCCTAAGTACATTCTCAGTATTTCTTTTTTACCTTTGTGAAATAATGAGCAAAAGTAGAAGTCAGTTTTAAGTAAGAATATTGAGGGGACATCCTCTCACATGAACATGAATAGGTGAAGCACATGGCGGTGCGATGGAGTAGCTGTCAGCAAACCGCAAGGGAGCAGAGTTGGGGATGTGTCCTGGTGTCCTGGTCTAGGAAATGTTAGTGCTCTGGGTGGATGTATCCTGGTCACTAACGTCTGAAGCAGAATTATTGTCTTAGACATACCATCAGAAAGAGTGGTTCTAATTCACTTTTGTTGTGTAATCATATAAATATGTTAATTCTTTCCCAGGTCCCCTAATGTTCCTGGGATGCTTCTCCAATTATAAATCATTAATATGCATGGATCCCTGGACCTCTGCCCCCTTACAGTTTTGATCTACAGTGTCTTTCCATTCCACTAATCTGTGCTAAAGTAGAAGTCCTATAATGATGTTTGGTCACCTCTTTTGTTCAAAAGTAAAGACCTCGGCCTCAAATTACTTATTATTAATCAAGGCCATTTTGAAAGGACAAAGGGCTAACATAAATGGCATTTAACAAATGGCTTATGAAAAAACAAGGGTTTTCATTTCTAAATTCTAACCTTACTATTACCCTATTCAATCTTATATGAAATTTACTCCAGCTCAAGTTTATACATAAATATAAAGCCCGACTTTTAGTTACCCAAGACTGAAAAATTCTTCATTGTTAGAGACATTAAAAATTGTGATGATGAAATAGTAATTATATATGTAGGTACATATACAGGCACAAACACACATCCTGCTATCAAATATACATTTAAAGTGCATCTTTGAAATCCCTTTATCTCTGTTCATTATCCTCATATTTTAAAATATTATAGTTACATAGAGTTAAAATGCATAGTTATATATAGTTAAAATACTATGGTCCTTCAAAACTACATCAGGCTACTCTCATTCTACCTCTATGGATCTGAATTGGAAATAAGTATGAGACTCACATACTCAAAAACAAGATAAAAAACAAATTACAAAGATCATGTTCCTGCTCTATCCTGTATTAGAAGACAATCTCTTTATTCTGATCATTTTAAGTATAAACTACATATATACTGTAGTGTGCTGGTTCTCGTGTTGCCTAAGAAGCCCTAGCATCCTTGAGATGCTGCAGAGGATATGTGACACTCACCTACTTTCATAATAACACTAAGGTGTTATTTACCTCCGCGGAGGACCTGTGACATTCACCTACTTTCATAATAACACTAAGGTGTTATTTGCCTCCGTCAGTTTCATTTTTCCCTGAGTGCTCGCCGTGTATTCTATTCAGAGTCGGTGATGATACAACTCTGATGGTTCATGAAATGTGGGTTTGCATATTCTTATATTTTCTAGACATTTTTAAAGTATTAGAAATAAATATGTACATTTGTCAGGCATTATTTACATTTGTTCTCAATACTTCAGTTCAAGTCTTACTTCTTGTGACCTTGCTTTTGCCTAATACAAAGATTGGAAAACATTTCCTGTAAAAAGCCAGATTATAAATGTTTTGACATTGTGGATCATACAGTCTGTCATAACAACTCAGCTCTACCATGGTAGCCAGGAAGCGACCACAGACAATCCGTGAACGGATGAGTGCATTTGTGTCCAAATTAAACTTTATTTATAGACACTGAAATTTTAATTCCATATGTTATATGTATCATGAAATATTCTTCTTCTGGTGCATTTTCCAATCTCTCAAAAATATAAAAAACATTTTCAGTTCATGGGCCCTTCCAACAGGCAGTAGGCTAGATTTGGCTGCAGACCATAGTTCAACAACCTCTGTCTAATAAAACTCTAGTTTTGATGTATTCCTTTTAAATATGTATGTATTCCTTTTAAATAATCCTTTTAAAACTATTAAATCTAGTTTTAATGTATTCCTTTTAAATATGTGGAAATACAAATAAGAACACATCACTGTCTTATTTTGCTGTAATATTTGAAAAAGTTTTGCAAAACCTTTCTATGTTAAATTTTACTGAAAACTTACTATTTTAGAATTCAATATTTTACTCTAAAAATAAAATTGCACTTAAAATAAATGTGTCTTATGTTTAAGGATAATATGTTCATAAATAAAAGTTCTTGGGCTCTATAATAATTTTTAAAAATTTTTTGTTGGTGCATTGTAATCATGCATCATAATGAGGTTCACAGTGATAGAGACATACAAGCACATAGCACTTAGTGAGCTTCCCCTTGCTCCCACCTCACTCCGTTCCTTCCCCACATATGATACTTAGATTGGCATTAATAATTTCGTATATGTACAATCTGTGATAAGTTTTAAGGACAAAAGTGAGAGAACTACTGCTCTAGAAGATGTTGCAGGGGTTCCCTCCATTCAGTGTTCAGACTGGCACTCATTTCCCCAGCTGCTATGGTGTTGGGGCTGTCTTAGATGAAGACCTTCCAGAAATTGCCTCCAGGCAAAAAGAATGAGTTAGTTTCCAAATGCTGTCACAGGAAAATTCCACAAAGTAGAGCCTTAGAATACCAGAAATGTCTTTTCTTATTATCCTACATTTCTGGATTCCAGAATCAAGGTATTGGTAGAACCATGCTCTGGGAAGTCTTTGGGGGAGGATCCTTCCCTGCCTCTTCCTAAGTTATGGTGGTTACCAACAATCCTTGGCATTATTGAACTTGTGGATGCACCCCTCCAATCTCCTGTCTTCACTTGGCACCCTCTGTGTGTGTAGGTGCCCAAATTTCTTTCCTTTTATAAAAATATCAGTCATTGGATTAGGGACCACCCTCCTCTGCTATGACCTCTTCTTAACTCAATTACATTATCTGAATAGATTTCATTTCCAAATAAGATTGCATTCACAAGTAAAGTTCCAATATATCTTTTGGCAGGTACAAAATTCACACATAGCAAGAACCATCTCACTCAAGCTCATACCCCTCTGCAGGAGCAGACTATGTCCAAGGACTGGCATATGCAGGACACCTCAAGTCTCCTGCCTTGCCTCTGCTGGGAACCCTCCAGAGGTCCATCCCAGTGCCAGAGCTCCCTCTAGGATCAGCTGAAGCCTCTCTTACTACTGTATAAAGTTCACTCTTCCCTCTGTCCAATCCCACTTCTTCATCCTTCATAGGTGTTGTTCCCAAGAGCACTCCTCAGTTAATGTCACTTACATTTCAGAACCTCAGAAGCCATTTCTCGGGGAACCCAATCTATGACATATGCAAACAAAGGCAGTTGTTGTGAAAACTTTCTTGGTTTCTTAACTTACATTCTATATTGGGCCTTTGACCATAAAGGCTATAGATATCTCATATGTCTTCATTATAAAATTAAAGGTATTAAGGCAACTTGAAATGGGTTAAGGAACAGAGGTGTGAAAGTATTTAGGTTTTGTTACGTTTATTTCTGTTTCATCATCTCATGTCACAATCAGTGCTTATGTAAGATCTTCATAATTTATTTTGATATTTTAATTTTTAGATCTATTATAAGAGATCAAAGAATAGCAAAAATAATCTTAGGTTTTTTTTTTAATCCAGACCTTCCATTCAGTGAAAGAAAGAAGTTTTTGATAATATTTTTTTAGAAAAGGGGAAGATAGAATTTTCAAAATATTTCATAGAAAACATGACTTTTGTGAAGAGTGCTGAAAGATCTACTGTGAATAGTTTCTCAGAAAATAATGGGGGGGATAATATAAGCCTAGGGATGAAACCCAGAAATAAATTTTTTTTCGGTACCGGGGATTGAACCCAGGGGTGTTCTACCTCCGCGCTACACCCCCGGCCCTATTTTTTATACTTTATTTTTTGAAACCGGGTCTCATGAAGTTGCAGAAGGCCTCACTAAGTAGAGAGAGAGAGAGAGAGAGAGAGAGAGAGAGAGAGAGAGCTGAGGCTGGCCGCAAACCCAGATCCTCCGGTCTCCGCCTCCCAAAGTACTGGGATTACAAGCATGCCCCACCACGCCCGGCTCAGAAATAATTTATAATTAGAACTGTAAGTGATTTGTTGAGACCACAGGAGGGTGGTTTCATATTTGGTAAGGTATGAGAACTATTTTGTACTTTATTAAGGGAATTACATTCTAACTTCTGGATGATATGAAATCATGGCAGGGTTTTAAAAGAAAAACTGACATGATCAGATATTATTTTAAACTTACCATTTTGTAATTTGTGTGTATTTGATGTTATCAAATATAGGAAAATAAGGAAGGAGCCTAGAAAAACAATGAACTAAACTAGAGAAAATTCTGTATGTAAAAGTAGAGGGGGAAATTAATATAAGAGGTGTTCAAGGATAAAAGTATCAGAAACTAGTGATTAAATAGTATGTTAGAAGTATGTCAAGGGTGGCAGTGTCTTGGTGATTGTAAAGGCAGCGATGCTATTCATGGAGAGAAGTCATAGACATAGGAAGATGTTTGATGGAGAACATCAGTTTACCTTTGACATGCTGACTTCAACCTCTTTATAAGTATGTGGAAACATGTATAGACACGTATGGAAAGGGCTGAATGAAAGAAGAGGTAAGAGGTTAATGAAGCAATAGGAATGCACTCATACATCATTCATTCAGCTATTTTATGAACTATTGTTCAGAAACTATGTTAGTCACTAGGGAAATTACAAAGAGCAATTGATATGATACTTGCCTATATACAGCTTATAGTGTTTTGTGGTTCATTATCCACTCTCTGGGCCTATAATAAGTCTCTTGAATTGGCTTTGAAAGATCCATCCTTCTCCCATGGCCAGTCAATTTGATTTGAATCAAACTGTCAGTACCTCAGACACAGGAGTAGGGTAGATGACTAGTCCTAAATCAATCAGTATATTTCATCCCCATAGCCATAGTGGTTGGTTCAAGGCCAAGCATATAACATAATTCAATCATTATCAGAGCTATCGCTTAAACTACCTTAAAAGGGTAATGGTCCTGGATTTGTGAAGACTTGAGGCTGTAGCTGCAGCAGCCACTACCACGTGCGTATGAAGGTGCAGATTGACAGTGGGGCCCACTTCAAGGAACTTCAGATAGAAAATGTGATAAAGAGAATCAAGGTTTTACCTGATCTTCTTGAAATTGCACCTAAACTACAGAACTACTTCTGCCTCTGAAATTTTCAGTAAATTCTTGTTTTTGCATAAGATAATTTAGTTTGTGTTTTTAATCTCTTGCAAAAAAAGTATCCCTTACAAACAACGTATCTTTGGGCAAATATAAAGAAACTGTCAAGAAACACAAGTAAGTATGGTAACAGTGTGATAAGGACTATAAAGGAAATAAACTAATGCTTTGGTGTTTTTTTTAACATTGAAGGGACATAAAAATGTTTTAGAGTTTCTAAAAACATAGCCAGAATATATGCATACAGGAAAGATAGGATGAATTCCAGAATGGGGGAAGTACTCCAGAGGAAACATTCCAAAATAGAACCATGTGCACATTAAAGTGTGAGTCCTATTCAAAGGACAAGGACTTTACCTTCTGAGCCTGGAGAAAAAGTGTAAGTTGGTGACAACATTCCAAGCTGACTTTGCAGATGTTGGGCCAAAGATATTAAGAGATTTTTGATTATTCTATTTTCCATATAAATTAGGAAGCAAGGGAGTACTATAGTTTATCATTTCCCTGCCCAAGATTGGATTCCATAAACTGAATTGAACTTCTCAAAGAATAGCAGAATAATTAATTCTCTTGATCTGGATGATACATTTAGTTTTTCAAAGGCCAAGGTAACCAGGCAAGTGACAATCATCGCTGAAGATTAGAGTCAAAATCCAATAACCAGAAAGTAATTTTCAACTGTTTGACCTCTAAAGGGCAACTCAGTGACACCAACAGAAGAAAAGACAAGAGGGCAAAGCCGAGAAAATCAATAAGAGGCTGAGGAGGTAGGCTTATGTCAGGAAAGGCTTCATAAATATGGATGCAAATTCGTATTTTAACTATTTATTATACAAGTATAATATTATCGTGAAGTTTTTTTGCTATGATTTTAAATATTGTTATATTGTCTGAAGTTTATATTACTTATCCAAAATATTGAATCTTTGCTTTTTTAATGATTTCTAAATTAATAAGGATTGTATTATATGAAATGTCAACTTATGATCACAACACATCAATATACAGATGTGTTGTGATCATAGTATCTCTGTAAAACTGGCCCTTTCATTCCACTCAACAAAATAGCTCTTATTACAGTTTATCACTGGACTTCCTATCTATGACTGTAAACCCACTGAATAATCAAATTATTCTCTTACAGATATTTGTTAAATCTCCTGGAGATGTCAGAGAATAGAAATGTTTCAAACTTCAGATTTTAAAATTTCCAGTAATAATGGCTCTTCTGTTTTGTTGACTAGGCAATTTCTTTTTATAAATAGTTTTGCTGCTATTTCCATCAAAGGGATCTTTGTTCTAAGTATCAAATATTAAGTCATGCCAGGCGTGGTAGTGCATACCTGTAATCCCAGTACTTGGGAGGTTGAGGACAGCCTCAGGAGGTAGTGAGACTCTCATCAACCTTCTGAGACCCAAATTAAAATTAAAATAGGGCTGGGGGTATAGCTTGGAGGTAGAATGCCCCTAGGTTCAATCCCTAGTACCACACACACACAACACACACAAAAAATAATTGAATCATATAAAACATTCCTCAATAGTTTAAAAATCATACAGAACTGACTTAATCTATTGTTTCTACATTCTTACTTAAATGAAAGAACTTGAGTTTCCTTTGCTTCTCCTTTTTTCTTTTAACATGAACAGCGATGAGATTAGACTTACAATTTTTGGTGTCAATTGCTGAGGATAGTAACACTCCCTTCCCCACTATCCCTCTCCTATTTCTTAAATTATGTTCTGCGGTTCACAAAACTGTGGTAAATACACACTGTGGGATTTTACTTGGCCATAAAGAAGAACAAAATTATATCATTTGCAGGAAAATGGATGGAAGTTGAGAATATTATGCTAAGTGAGATTAGCCCGTTTCAGAAAGCAAATAGTTGCATGCTTTTTCTCATATGTGGAAGCTAGAGAGAAATTAGGTAACAAAAGAAACCTCAGATCAAGGAGTAGGGGCCCAATGGAGCGATGGAGGGGCTTTGAGGAGGGAGGAGGGGTGAAGGAGATGTAATGAAGGTAACAGTTTAAGTAATGCTCTGTATATATATGAAATTATCAGTACTGATCTTGAGGACGTGTATGGGAAGGGGTGGGGTCTGATCCCGAGGCAAACACACCAAATGTTGTGTGTGTATATATCCTATCACTCTATACCTCAATATGATGTAAAACTACAATGCACCAAAGTATAAAAAAAAAAACAAACAAAGGCCGGGCGTGGTGGTGCACGCTTGTAATCCCAGTACTTGGGAGGCAGAGACCGGAGGATCCAGGTTTATGGCCCGCCTCAGCTGCTTAAGTGAGGCCCTCTGCAACTTCCTGAGATCCGGTTTCAAAATAAAGAATAAAAAATAGGGCTGGGGGTGTAGCTCAGAGGTAGAATGCCCCTGGGTTCAATCCCCAGTACCGCAAAAAAAGAAAAAAATTTCCTTAGATGTGACTCAATGTCATCCCTATGAAATAACTAAAATTTTACCTGGTAAATAAAAACTGAGAACTAGGATTATTTAGCCGAAAGAACAGGGAAAGGATTATTTTCATAATAATAAAAGAGAGAGAGAATTGGTTTTTGTCTTAATGAGTTGGGGCACTCTGCAACAAAATTCCATAAACCATGTGGCTTATAATCATCAGAAATGATTTCTCACAGTTCTGGAGGCTGGAAAGTTCAAGGTCAAGGTGTCGGCTGATTCAGGTGCAAGTGAGGGTGAACTTCTACCTTACAGAGGGTGGCTTTCACGTGGCATCTTCAAAAGTTGGAGGGGCTTAGCCAGCTATCTTAGTTCTCTCATATAAGGACACAGATGCCAATCATGTGGGTGTCACTTCATAAATTTAAGTGGGCAATAAACATGCAGGGTTTTTTTTTTATTAACAGTAGTGGGGATTGAACTCAGGGCCTTGTGCATACTAGGCAAGTGATCTACCAATGAGCTTCATCCCTAACCCCTAAGCAGTTTTAAAATTAAAATTAATAATTATTTTTTAAATAGGTCCACGTATTTTTGCCTCAAGGGAAAATATTATGAGTAACCTTGTAGCACAAAGTACTTAAAGTAGATACAAAAGGAGACTATGTATTTAAAGATAGACCATGTTGGAGAGCATCCCTTGAAATCATTGAGAAACAGAACTGTTTTTAAAATTAAAGAGATTTATTGTACACATTCAATGGTTAATGCACAGAAGATATAAAATGAAGCGTAAGATATGGTCCCTTCACTCAAGTCCATCACAGAAAGCAAGGAAGTACTAAGTAAGGGAGGTGATGCATCCGAATAATGGAAGATATACTAACTACCAGTGATTAAGGTGCTGTCAGATAACAACAGAAACAGTTAGACAGAGGAAATCTACAAGTTCCCAATCACTAGAATAGTCTATAAAGATAATAAGTGCCATTAGATTTTCAAGAAAGGAGATATTCTTTCTCTCAGTGAGAGATTCATCTGGATTAAGTGAGCAGAATTTAGTTAGAATGGAAAAAGGAAAATAGTGCAGCAAAGATTCAGAAGGAGAAATTATGTGAAGTATTTAAATTAGGCAGAATAAACTACTGGAGCAGAGAGTTTTCCTTGCATTTATTATTATTTTTAATTTTCACTAGCCTGTAAGATACGCTAAGTGTTTGGACATTATTTTTTGCAGAATTGTGTCTTTCTGAACAGAAAATAGAAACAAAATAAGAAGACAAAATGGTATCACAGAAAAAATAATCACAAGATACTAAGAGATTGATGATATTGCTTATAGGGTAGAAGTTTTTATACTCAAATTATATTTGGAAACACTAAATAAGTTTAAATACACACATATTCATATATATACATATACTTTCATATATTATATATATTAAAATATATATATATATATATATATATATTTTTTTTTTTTGTGTATGGTACTGGGGATTGAACCCAGGGGCATTCTACCTCTGAGCTACACCCCCAGCCTGATTTTACTTTTATTTTGAACCAGGGTCTTTTTCATGATGAGAGTCTTACTACTTGCTGAAACTGTCCTTGAACTTGTGATCCTCCTGTCTCAGTCCTAGGTACTGGGAATATAGGCATGCACCACCAGGCCCGACTTTTTTCAAAGCACTAATTAAAACTTTCCCAAATGAGGAATTTGTGCTTTAGATCTGTTTTCTCTAATCTATTAGCCATAAGCAAAATGTGGCTGTTAAAATTAAAATTAAATGAAAATGAAATAATATTGAAACTTTAGAAAATGAAATTATCAATATTATTATTATCATTACTTTAAATGGGGGGGTTGCATTAAGAAATCTTAGTATGTGGACATTGTACAGAAAAGACTTCACAGTAGAGGAAGAGGAAACACTCAAGACAGATTGCAATTATAAACTCAATGTAAAAGACTTCAAAACACACTGTAGATCATAATTTGTATATAAGTATGCAGTTAACATATGTAGAAGGCTTTACTTCAAGAAGTAAGTGTGCAGATAATTGAGAAAACAGGCAGTAGATTTGGTCACTAGAGGCTGAAGAGGAAGAACTGAAATGTTTTTTAAGAAAGAGATGCAAGTTGAAAGCTCGTTTGACACTCTTCTTATTATATGACTTCTTATGATTATTTTATCCTATCAATACCATTACTTAGTCCATTTCATTATAAATCTTGAAGACTTTACAACCTATCTCTAGTTTATTTTTAAATAATTTTATTTTTCTCAAGCTCCCACTAAACTCTTTGCTTTCAATTTGTGATAAATGAGAAATTGTGTGTTAACAGTTAAACTGATGAGCAAACAATTAAAAATTAGGATAAGAAGCTTTAAATTTAATACTTAGAAAGCACAATATTTGGATTATTGAAGATACGTGATGGTAGACTCATCCAACTACAGATGTGACAGTTTATGAAGTCTCCCAAATTCTCTTGAGGATAATATTGGGTAGTCAGTAAGTTTTTGAATTAAACATTCATTTAAAAATGTTTTCTTTGTTAATAAAATTTAACTTAACATTTAAAGACTAAAGGATATTAAATAAAATTTTTAATATAAAGCTTTATTGTATGATGATTGGATTATTATATTATTCAGATATTAGATAGTTAATGGATAAACTTTATTTTCAAGACTTAAAAATGACAACCAGATCTTTTTTTTTATTTATTGGTGCATTGTAATCATACATGTTGATGTGTTTCAGGGTGATAGAAGTATACATGCACACATTGGTCAGTTAGTCCTCCCCCAATTCCCACCCCCATTCCCTCCCTCTTCCCTCCTTCTGCTCAGCATAGTAGTTGACTTTGATAAGTTTGTGTATTTATTTAAATACAAATTGTGAAAATGCTAATTGGAGAATAAGAACCATATTTAATACTAAATATTCAACACTGTTTTTAAGAACACAATTAAAGAAGATATTTTCATGGGGTCCTTTAGCAAATAAACTAACACACCCCGATTTTACCCTCTAGGAGTTTTAACCCAAATAAGAGATTAGATTAAACAAAGATGAAATTCACTGAGGTGTGTGTATGTGTGTGTGTGTATGTGTGTGTGTGTGTGTGTGTGTATGTGTGTGTGTGTGCACACTTCATCATACAAATGTGTGTTGGGGTGAGATTAAGGTTTATGTATAATTATCATAGTAAGTTAAAGATGTTTAACCTGATAAAACATGTTTAACATTACAATAGCTTGAATAAATGCTAGAAAGCAAAATTCCTCAAAATCTTCTAGTCAATAGAAAAAGAAAGTGCTTTTCAGCATAATTAGGAAGAAAGTAGGGGAGGTTAACCTTAATCCCAGAAGGTGTGTTAGATTCTCCAGTACTGAGAGAAATCGCTAAACTCTCTGGAAATATGTGTGTGCTAGAAATGGTTGAGAAACATGGACACAGGTCAACTAGTGTCAAAGCAGTCAACTACGAATTCAGTGGCTGGCGATAAATTGCACATGTATTTACAACTTGGAGTCCATATCCTAATGAACCAATAAAAATGGGCTGGGATAAATGCTTGCTTAAATAACAAATTATGCCTTATATCTCAGCTGTTTCACTAACTCAGCTATTTATTGGCAAATCACTGAACTTCCTAAATTTTCCTTAATTTCTTCATTTGAAAAAAGAGAGGATTGTATCTCAAAATCCCCTTTAGATTCCAAAGTTCCACAATACCTTTAACTAAAAATAGCTATAATTCTTGTCTCCAGGTCTAAAATAATACCTGTAAAGCTATAGAAAGGAACATCAGTGTCCTTTCAAACATTAATCAGTTAAAATAATTGGGGGAGCCAGAGTATGCATCCAGATTGTTCTCTTAATTGTCACATAAATGGTGCATCGTTTTAAGGAATATAAAATATTCTCACACAGAATTTATTACATAAAACATAGTATTTGTTTATTTCTCATTGAGTGAGAGTTGAGTAAGGGGGGTAAGGGGATGGTGTACTTCTAACATTCAAATATTTCCAAGGGCTCAAACATTCTTACACTGGCACAGGACCCAGGGAAGACTTAACACAAAATGATATTGAAAGCACTATGATATTATATGATATTATATGATGCTGGCTTTTGTTGTAGTTGATGGTAGCAGTTCCTGAAAAGTATACATGATAGCATGATGAGCTTTACCAATAAATATTTATTGTAATGTTTGGTGATGGGGAAATATAGAATATTGGATTCAATAAAATATATATGGACAAATTAAAAATACTGACTAGAGCAATGCTTTGCCATCTATTTCCAGTAGTTAGATAAAAAATAACACCCAAATTTTTGCTCTCTGGTTCTCCTTTTTTATATTTGCAATCCAGTTCTGTGCAATGGTAAAGTAATTAGAAATGAGGGTAAAATCAATGCTTTTTCCATATCACTATAGTAATGAACAGGAATTTGTGTGTATTCCTCTTGCCTGTGCTGACACTGACCAGCTACCAACATTTATACTCATACTTTCACCGTTTTCACAATGGATTGAGGAACATTGTCCTTTGTGTGTTGAATCATATCTACTCTTACTTTCTCAGTGAATTCAGCTAGTGATTATCACATTTCTCTGAAATAATTAACCGCCCTGTCTGAAAGATCATAGCTATTTCTGTGAAAACATAGCATAACATAGCATTTTAGGATGATTTCCATTCTTACATCCCTGCTCTTGTCAAGGTCACTACCTGAATCTCAGAATCTGTTAGTTGTCTTATTCCCCACTTGACAGATCAATATTTGGAAAGAGTTTATTATTTCTCCAAGTTTGACAATTTAACTTTTACTGACACCATATTTTCTGGTTATCGTTGCCTATTTTATTCCCTCTCTCTTCCTTCTTCCCTATTCTCCTTTTCTGCCCCCTGCTCTTCCTTTCTCATTTCAACCTCTAAAAAATGTTGAAATAAAATTGAGCTGGAGCCCTTTCTCCTGTTTATATTCCTCCCCTAGATGGTCTCATCCAGGCTTTTGACTGGAACTATCTCAATGCAGATAATTTCAAATTTATATCTTCAACTGGAACTCTTTCTCAAATTCTGATGACATCTCCCTAGGCATGGCTAATAGGTGTGCCAAACCTAACCCAAAACAGCAGCAACCAGTTCATTTTCCCCAAACCTGCCCATCCTCCACTCTTTCCTGTCTCTGAAATGGCACTACCACTCACTCACTAGTCCCTCAAGCCAAAACCTGGGGATCATTTCATATTTCTCAATTTCACTTGGCTATAGTTTATTCTGATTATTAGCCAGACAATCTCTGTCCTAAGCGTATCATAAATTTATTCCCACAAATCCCACCCAAGTCCAAACTTCTTCATCTCCCATTTCTGCGTTATTGACTCAGGAACTTAAGCAATTCTCTTGTTTCCATATCCAGCTTCCTGCATTTCGTTCCCCACAAAACAGATAATATAGTTGTTAGGTAACCAAAATCAAACTTATACAAATAAACAGAACAGTACAGAAATTAATGACACAACCCCTATATCAACCTCATAAAAAAGGTAAGATTTTGTTAAAGTTGCCTTATAGCTCTATGTTTATGAAAATGCAATAGTATATAAAGCTTGACATTGTCTTACTACTTCCTGTTATTCCTATTACTCATCCCTCCTCACTCCCTCTGGGGTAACTATGTTTTGATTTTCATAAGTATCTTTCCTATTTATCTTGTTATATGCTTATGACATACATGAATAATATACATTTTGTGGCTTATCTTTCAATTGTGGGTATTTTCTTAAAAATATTTTAATGTAGTTGAATATATCAGTGTTTTCCTTCATGATGTTTAGTTTTTTTAGCTTATTTATTAATTTTGTCAACTCCAAGGTAACAAAGATCTATTTCTTTTTTTTTTTTTGCGGTACAGGGGCATTCTAGCTCCAAGCGACACCCCCAGCCCTATTTTTTATTCTTTATTTTTGAAACTGGGATTATAAGTGTGCACCACAACACCTAGCCCAAAGATCTATTTTTAATTTTCTTCTAAAGTTCAAAATTTTAAGCTTGCCATTGATGTCCTTAATACATTTAGATATTTTAATATATGGTTTGAGGTAGGTGACTTATTTACTTTTCCCCCTTAGAGATTATCAATTGCCCCAATGTCATTTTCTTGGCATGAAATGCTACATCTCTTCTATATGGAGTTCTCATATTTGTGTGAGCCTATTTTAAGTTTCCCTATTTTGCTCATTAATCAATCAGACAAGAAACTACACTTTTAATTGCTTTAACTTTATTATAAATCTTAAAGGGAAATTCCACTCCCTTAAACCCAATCTCATAATTTTTGTTCTTTACCATTTTCTTGGCTATGCTTGCTCACCTACTGTCGCAATCACCATTTTCCCTTGAATTTGTCATTGATTGATCACTTACTATGTTTCAGGTACTTTTTAGGCAATAAGATTTCTACCCTCACAGAGTTTACATTCGATTACATTTCTCTATTATAAAACAACTAGAAAACCTAATTTCTTTCAGACTTTCTTGCCTTTGGGATGGTATTTATCAGAGTTCTGCATGAAGTGTAGGATGGAAGTTTCTTCTCTCTCTCTTAGTTTGCCTGTTTCCCTTCTTCTCTTATGTAACACAGACATAATGTCCAGTGTTAAAGCAGCCATTTTTAAATTTTTTAAAATGTTTTATTGAAGCATTGCTATTATACGTAATAGTGGGATTCATTGTGATGTATTCATACATACATGCATAATTTGGTTAATTTCATTCTCCAATATCTTCTCTTTCTCTTCCCTCCTCCTTCACCCTGGGTTTCCTTCATCTTCTCTGCTGGTCTCCCTTCTATTTTTGTGAGATCCCTTTTTTATTCTCTAGCTTCCATAGATGAGAGAAAACATTAAACCCCTGAATTTCTGAGTCTGTGTTATTTCACTTAACATAATGTTTTACAGTTCCATCTACTTGCCAGCAAATGCTATAATTTAATTCTTTATGGCTGAAAAAAAAACACCATTGTGTACATATAGCACATTTTCTTTATCCATTTATCTGTTGATGGACACCTAAACTGGTTCCATAACCCGGGTGTTGCGAACTGGACTGCTTATAAACATTGGTATGCCTACATCAATACAGTATGCTGATTTTAGTTCTTTTGGATAAGCATCAAGGAGTGGAATAGCTAGGTCATATGGGGGTTCCTTTTCTAATCTCTATACTGATTCCATAGTGGTTACACTAATTTGTCATCCCACCAACAATGTTCGTGTTCCTTTTCTCATACATCCTCACCAGCATTTATTGTTATTTGTATTATTCATGGTTGTCATTCTAATTGGGCTGAAATTAAACCTCAGTGTTGACTGTATTTCATCTTTTGAGAAATATCTGTTTAGTTCATTTGCCCCTTTGTTGATTGGGTTATTTGCTTTTTATTTTGGTGTTAAGCATTTTTAGTTATTTATATATTCTGGATATTAATCCTCTGTCAGAAGAGCAGTAGCAAAGTTTTTCTCCTATTCTATAGTCTCTCTTTCTTCACACTCTTGGTTTCTTTGCTCTACAGAAGCTTTTTAATTTGATATCATCCAACTTAGTGATTCTTAGTTTTATTTCTTGAGCTTTAGAGTCATATTAAAGAAGTTAATCTCTGCACCTATATGTTGGAATGTTGACCCTATGTTTCCTTCTAGCAATTGAAAAGTTTCTGGTCTAATTCCTAGGTCTTTGATCCACTTGGAGTTGACTTTTATGCAGAGTGAGAGACAGGGATCTAGTTTCATTCTTTTCCATATGGATATCTACTTTCCCCGGCAGAATTTGTTTAAAAGGCTCTCTTTTCTCCAATGTATGTTTTTGGTATCTTTGTCTAGGATCCGATGGCAGGATCTGTGTGGGTTTGTCTCTGTTTTCTATTCCATTTCATTGGTCTTCATGTCTGTTTTTATGCCAGTATTATGCTGTTTTTATAATGATGGCTCTGCTGTATGTTTTGAAATCAGGTATTATGATGTCTTCAGCATTGCTCTTTCTGCTCTGTATTGCTTTGGCTCTTATGGATCTTTAATTCTTCCATATGAATTTTAAGACTGTTTTTTTTTCTATTTCCATGAAGAATGTCATTGGTATTTTGATGGGGATTGCATTGAATCTATAGATTACTTTTGGTAATATGGCCATTTTAACAATATTAATTCCAGCAGCCACATTTAACCCAATGACAAAAAGCATTCAGTAAGAGTGATGGGAGAGGAAGGCAGGAAAAGCTCTGCTTTTTAATGATTTTGTTTAGCAGTTTGCCATCCTTAGACAATCCACCTCTCGTCTTACTTTGTTTAAGCCATTATTTGTCTGATTTTCACATATTGTAGCCAAATATATTCCTATCAGATATATTATTTGAGATAAAAATTAGAATAAATTTTTTCATCACACAGGTAAAATCTCTTTGTTGGACAAGAATTATATTCATTTCATGAGTTAATAAAATATAGACATTTTACTGTCTTGAATATTTTCATTCATAAAGATGATCTTTTTTCCCATTTAATTTAGGTCTCTTTGCAGGTATTTCAATATATTCAAGTTATAGTTTTGTATATTTTATATAAATATATGAATTTAGGTTGAATATAATTAAATGGCTTACTATATTTTTTAAATGATCAATTTTTTCCCTATTTAAAACCTCAGCATGCTTGTTCATAGTATAAAATTCCATATTGTTAAGTCCTCTTTGCATTTCTAGTTACATTATACTCTTTTATGTTTTGTTTGATAGAGTATTCTAATGTGGTTGTTAGAATTTTTGCATACCTATGCAAAAAATTTCATTTTTATAAAGGTACTTAATAATTTTTAAATAAACTAGTCTTTTAAAAGTATATACTCTGGATAAGTATCTACAACAAAGAAACTAGTGGTCCTTTAAAGATTTAAATAAATTTGTGATAATATTTCTGAAAAATATTCTGTCACCTAAGGTTTCAAATTGATTAAAACAAAGAAATTTCTTCAAAGTATTATTTTTGATTGGTATACCTCTTTTTTTGGTCATGGTTTCTTTGCATTATTATAATTTTTATTCACATACTCCTTTCCTGATCATTCTTGTCAGTGTTTTTTTTTTCATTTTATTAGCTTTTTTAAAAAATCTATTTTTGCTTTTGCCAATCTTTTATAATGTCTTTATTTTGTAGTTTTAATTTTTGTTTTGGTCATAATTTTTCTTCATTCTACTTTCATTCTTTTTCTTCATTTGTTATTTTTCTTTTCTTCTTCTTTTTTTTTTTTTTTTTGCAGTACCAGGGATTGAACCCAGGGGCCCCAGGGGCGTTCTACCTCTGCACTACACCCCCGGCCCTATTTTTTTATTCTTTATTTTGAAACGGTCTCACTAAGTTGCAGAGGGCCTCACTAAGTAGCTGAGGCTGGCCGTGAACCTGGATCCTCCGGTCTCAGCCTCCCAAGTACTGGGATTACACGCGTGCACCACCAAGCCCAGCCCTCATTTGTTATTTTTCTAACTCAAGTTGTGTTTCACTCTAAACGTATAGTTCCTTGTTTTCTGACATTTAATTTCATAAATGTTTTTATATATTTAATTCATATATTCTTTCTAATCTCACTATAAATATAATACAAATTTTTGTAGGTAGTGCTTCAAAGTCATTTGATTCTAAATATTTCATAATTTCCATGTTTTATATAGCAGGAATTTTTATCATTGTGTTTTATAGTTTAAAACCTGTGGCACATACTTGCTGTCTCTGTGTTTGTTCTGTCACATTACACGGCCTGTGTGTTATTACTTCACTTTTTTTTATCACAATTCTTTTTACGTAAATATCTATACATTATTCATTTGAAATTAATATCATTTACCTTTTGGCGTAACTTCTAATAAATGTTTGTGACATCAGGTTTTATTTGATGGTCATATCTCCATCACTTTACTAATTGGTTTCCCATTCATCTTTCAGTTTATGCAGAGGTATTTAGTTTATTTGACTCTCCCTGAACTTCTTCATCACTTCCCTGTTGCACTGAGTACAAGTTTTACAGCCCACAAAGAACCAGAAGCACTTCAAGACTCTGGGCTCCACATTAGGAAGCTCAGCTTATCTCCATTCTATGTCGTGCCTGCCCATTTGGAGGTAGCATGCCACATAATTTTCAAACCTAAAATGGCATCAACTTCTGACCATAATTAAAATCTTACCTTTTCTCTTGGTTTCTGGAACTTGGGGATTTTCCTTTGTTTCCTTCTTGCTTGGCAACCTTTTAAGTTGTTACATACCATGCATTGCTTCTAAGTGTAACTGGAGGGGGATCTTTAGCAATAGTTTAGGTTTCTGTTTTGCTATATTAGAATAATCCTTTTATGGCCTACATCAATGATACAACTCCCCTGTTATGCTTTCAATAGTTTCTCAATACAGAGAGGAGAAAATTTCTGAAGGCCTACACGATCTGTCTCAGCCTCTCACTCTAGTAAGAGTTTTGACCATTTCCTTTACTATTACAGAGACACTGGCTTTCTTTTTATTTCTTAAACACTATTAGCTTATTCTTACCTCCAATCCTTTGCATTGATTGGTGTTTCTTTGTTTGATATGGACTTCCTCCCTTCTTTTCAAAGTTGAAAAATTTGTCATGAAGGGCTTATGTCAAATGTCACTGTCTTAAGGTAGAGCCAGCTACGTAATTTTCAGTGTCCAGTGCAAAGTGAAAATGTGAGGTGCTTCCTTCAAAAGGAAAGAAAAGAGTACAATTGAAGGTTCTAAAATATAAAACTGTCTTCATCTGAAGTTCTAAAATGTAAAACTGTTTTCTTCATGCTGTACTTACTCTCTCAAATTGATTTGCTATTTTTAATTTGCTGTTAAATATTGTTCTAAGTAAAGACACTAAATATTAATTATCAGCATAAATTTTAACATTTATTTTTATATTATGCAATGTAAATTTGTTGTAGTTGTTATTTTCCATTGAAGTGCTGGGGATTGAACTCAGAGCTTACACATATTAGGCAAATGTTCTACCACTGAGGTACATCCCCAGCCAATGCCAGTTTTACATGCAAAATCAATGACATTATACAATTCATATATTGCAGTTCATATAGGCATATGTCGTTCATATAGGCATATTTTGTTCTTACCAGAGAAGGAGAAATGTTTCACAAAACCAAGTACACTGTTTTGGTTTGGATTTCTTAATATGTTTACATTTTACCCATATTCTCTACCTTTGATTTATTAATGAGTTAGGAAAAATTCAAAGGAAAAGGAATTGTCTTTCCCTTTCTATGCCATCACATACAGTGCTTGTGGTTGTCTAATACAGGGAAGTACCATAAGTAAGAAAGGATATGATAGGTTCTTTGGACATATGCATTTATTAGAGCACCACTGCCTTCTTTCTGCATTTGAAGTGAGACTGTCAACATCCCTTCTCATGCAAACATAGACGCCACATACCTTGTACTTGCTTTGAGTCTTACTAAGCTATAATGTATTGTAGATCCAACCAAATCATGTGTTCCTGTTCCATCATAAACTTCATAGGTGAATGAGGCTTCTAGGAACAATACACACATACACACTCATATTGTGCCTACACTCTGTCTGGGGGGGGGCGGGGGTGATTTGGAATGAAACATATGCACTTAGTGTGGAATTGTTATCCCCAAGGAGTGTAGCCAACTTGAGAAAGGAAATACAAATTACACCCTGTGTTAGTCAGCTTTTTTTTTTCACTGTGACCATAATATCTGACAAGAACAACTTGGAGGAGGAAAAGTTTATTTGAGCTCATGCTTTCAGAAGATTCAGTCCATGGTTAGCTGGCTCCAAATCAAAAGTATCATGGTGGCAGGGCATGGTGGAGGAAAGCCGTTCAGCTCATGGCAGCCAGGAAGCAGAGAGAGAGAGAGAGAGAGAGAGAGAAGGGCCAGGGCAAAGATAAATATTTCCTGGGCATGCCACCAGTGACCTTTGTCCTCCGAGTAGCTCCTATCTCCCATTAGTACATTCAGCTATCATTCTATTAATCCCCCTGGTGAGTTAATCCACTGAGGAGGTGGGAGCTCTCATAATCTAACTATTGCCCAAAAGCCCATCTCTGAACCTTGCTGCTTAAGGACCATGCTTTCAACACATGAGTTATGGAGAGACATTTCAGATCCAATCCATAAAATACCCCATGATTTCTACATCCTTTTCTATTGACTCCCACAGTTTTCTTTTAACCAGCATCATCAGTCTCTCATTCTCAACTCTTTGTTTTCCTTTTCTATCCTACTAACCTCTTCCCTCCTCATTCAAAACAACAAACACCATCCTTCACTTCATTTTACAGCTCTTTCTCCACCTCTTACTCTTTGCTATTCTCATGGAGTAAACTATAACCATAGTTACATGTTCTTACTAGCTACTATTTGCTTTTTCTAAAAATGTGCTTTTATTGGTGAATTATAGTCTCACCATAATGTAAATCATGTTGACAGTGACATACATGCACACAGCACTCTGAGCCCCCCCTGCCTTCCCATGTCCCCCCTTCCCAATACAGAGTATTGAGATTGATGTTGGTATATTCACATATGTATGCATAGTCAATGGTAGTAATTCCATTAATGAACTTCACTCTTCCCCCTCCCCTTCCCTTAGACCACCTCCCTGGCTGCACTGAGATTTCTCCTCCATTATCTGGAATCCCTCTTGTATCCCAATTACTCCCTAGCTTGCACATATTAGAGAAAACATATGACCCTTCACTTTCTGTGACTGGCCAATCTCACTTAACATAATGTTCTCCAGGTTCTTCCATTTTTTTTTTTTGCAAATGATATAATTTTGTTCTTTATTGCTGAGTAGAATTCCATTGTGTGTATTTCCCATAATTTTGTGATCCATTCATCTGTTGATGGACATCTAGGTTGGTTTCATAATTTGGCTATTGTGAATTGTGCTGCTACACTAAAAAAACAAATAACCCAATCAAGAAATGGGCAACTGAATTGAATAGACACTTCACAAAAGAAGAGATACGAATAGCCAATAGATACATGAAAAAATGTTCAACATCTTAGCAATCAGGGAGATGCAAATCAAAACTACTCTGAGATTCCATCTAACCCCAATCAGAATGTCAATCATCAAGAAGTCAAATAACAATGTTGTTGAGAATGTGGGGAAATAGGAACTCTCCTACACTGTTGGAGGGATTGCAAACTAGTTCAGCCGCTATGGAGATCAGTGTGGAGATTCCTCAGAAAACTGGGAATGGGGCCGGGTGTGGTGGCGCACGCTTGTAATCCCAGTACTTTGGGAGGCAGAGACCCGAGGATCTGGGTTCATGGCCAGCCTCAGCTCTCTCTCTCTCTCTCTCTCTCTCTCTCTCCT
>PVJS01010499.1:0-47875 GCA_004027185.1 Glis glis | reverse complement strand
TATAAAAGGGAGAGACTGGAGCTAGCAGATTCCCAGACAGTCAGAGGAGGAACTCGGTGGAGTTGGGACTTAGTCCTCTGAGGACTCATGCCAGTACTGGTGCCTCAGGAGCTGAGCCACAGATCTCTGAGGACGGCACTGCTAAACCAGTCCCAGTACCTCTCAGTGAGCACCATGAAGTTGATACTGGGCATGCTGAAGGAGGCTGGGAACTGGTAGCAATCATCACCACCAGAGAGAAGCACCCTGCTGGGGTAGTGTGAGCGGAACACAAGGAGCCCAGGAAGGAGCACGTCTCTTCCCTTCTCCTGCCTTCCAGGCTTCCTCTGGTGCTGCTCAATGGAAGTGTCTAACAGGGAGCCTGGCCGCAAAGGAGAAAGGCAGTTCGTAATGGGCCCTCCCCAGCATCCCAAATTAGAGTACCAAAGAAAGTCTACCATGGAAACTACAGCTTAATACCGAAGGCAGGATCACATTTAACTAGGGAGGTTTGAAACCCAAGAATATGAAACAAGGTTAATTTTTGCTAATGATAGGAAGACTTGACCAGCTCCTAAATAAAAGGATGTGAAAATCTGGAGTAGCCGACACCATATAAAAATGGATCTACCCAGCAGCACCCAGTATGGTTTTCTCAATTTTTCTCTTAGTGCCCATGAAAATACAATAAATAACAAAAATCATAATACCATTAGACACTAATACTGATAGAATCTGATAGGAATAAATCCTGTTTAAAAGGCATATAAAGCACAATCCCTCTTTGGTGCATGAAAGAATTAGCACGGTGAGAAGTAAGAATATGTTTCTCAGCTCTATCACCATCTGCCTGCTGACCTAGTGAACCAGGAATTGTGCCAACCAGAAATCTGAGCAGAAACCTCTGTGTAGCCCTCGGGAGCTGCTCTGAGAGAGTATCATTTCCCCTACGCTTCAGCTGCCACCTTTCCACAACAAACAGATATTGAAATTCGCAGGAAGCAAATGAACAGAAAGGAGAGGGATGTTAACAGTGGTCAGGGATCGTAACAGATGTGGCCCTCATGAGAAAGCCGTTGTGAGAAGTGGGAGACGGGATGGAAAGCAACGTGAAATGTGCAGACTGCCAATGCCGGTTTCCCAAGTGCTACATCCACTCAGAATAAAGTGAATAGCACATCTGAAGATGTTCCGACTCAAGATCCAGAAGAAATAATCAGAATACTTTATTACAAGAAGGCAAGGCCTCTGTGAAAAGTCAAGCATAGGGGATGGAAAGTAATAGGAAAAGATAAAAAACAAACAGGAGATAAAAGAAGGCTGAGAAGAAGTTAAAAGCAAAGTGCAAGATTAAAATACACATCAAGGACAGAATCGATCCTGCAGAAAAGCAGAATGTGATGGAAGAGCACACATTTGAGTAAACGTGGGACAGAGAAGGACAAAAAGACGGGGAGGGGCAAATGAGAGGAAGAGTGATGGTGCAGACAACAGAGGGTGGAGGACCAGCACATGGGTGGTTATTCTTGCTGAGCACAAATAAAAGTGGTAATCTAGCTATAGTAACAACACCACCGCAACTCCCCTGAATTGAAGAAAAACAATAGAAAAGTTCAATGAAACAAACAGTAGGTTTTTTTTTTTTTTGGAAAAGACAAACAAAATTGTCAGACCTTTAGCCAGACTAAGACAAAAATGAGGAGACTCAAAGAAATAAAGTTATAAATGAAAGAGGAGATATTACAACAGAAATAAAGATCATAAGACTACTATACACCACTGCATTGGAAATCTTAGAAGAAAAGAATAAATTCCTAAGGACACGTAACTTACCAAAGGTGAATGCTGAAGAAGTAGGAAATCTGGACAGACTAATAATCAGTAAGGAGATTGAATCAGTAATTTAAAAAAAAAAACTAAACAAAGAAAAGCCCAGGACCTGAGGGTTTCACTGGTGAATTCTACCAAACATTTAATGAAGAATTTATACCAGTCTTTCTCAAACTCTTCCAAAAAATTGAAGAAGACGAAGACGAAGACGAAGAAGAAGAAGAAGACGAAGATGAAGACGAAGACGAAGAAGAAGAAGAAAAAGAAGGAACACTTCCAAATTCAGTTTTTGAAGTCAGCATTACCCTGATACCGAAGCCAGACAAGAAGACACACCAGAATTTCTGACTAACGTACAGGCAAAATTCTTCAACAAAATACTAGCAAGCAAAATTCCACAGAATATTAAAAGGATCACACACCATGATCATGTAGGATTTGTTCCTGGTATACAAGAATGATTCAACATACATAAACCAATAAATGTCATCAACTACATCGACGGAATGAAATACAAAAATCATATCATTTCAACAGACACATAAAAAGGCTTTTGACAAAATTCAACATCTTTTCATAACAAAAGCTGTCAACAAATTAGGTGTAAAAGGAACATATATCAACATAATAAAGACCACATAGGACAATCCTTCAGGATCATCATACTCAACAGTGAAGAGCGGAAAACTTTTCCTCTAAGATGCGAAACAAGTCAAGGATGCCCGCCTACTGTAACCCCTTCCATTCAACATACTACTAGAAGTTCTAGCCAGAGCAATTAGGCAAGAAAAAGAAAGGCACTCCAAATCAGAAAGAAAGGAGTAAAATTGTCTCTGCTGATGACATGATTTTTTATATAAAAATTCTAAAGTCTCCATCAAAAAACTATTAGAATAAACAAATTCAGTAAAAAGGCAGGATACAAACACAACATACAAAAATCCATGTTTCTATACACTAAAAAGTACTACCCAAAAAAGAGATTAAGAAAACAGTCTCATTTGTAATATTATCAAAATCAATAAAATACTTTGAAAAATTTTATACAAGGAAGTGAAGGATCTGTATGCTGAAAACTGAACAATGAAAACTATAAAACATCGATGTAACAAATTGAAAAAGACACAAATGAATGGAAAAATATCTCACTTTGTTGGATTGGAAGAATCAATATTGTTAAAATATTCATACTACTCGAAGTAACCTACAGATTCAATGTAATTCCTATCAAGACTCAAATGGCATTTTATGAGAAGTAGAAAAAGCAATCTGAAAATTCATATGAAACTACAGAAAACTTCAAATAGCCAAGGCAGTCTGGAGCAAGAAGAATAAAGTTAGAGGCATCACACTACCTGTTTTCAAAATAAGATTACAAATCTATAGTAATCAAAACAGTATGGTACTAACATAAAAACAGACATGTAGATCAATGAAATAGGATAGAGAGCACAGAAATAAATTGATGTGTTTACAATCAAGTGATCATCCACAGAAGTGCCAGTCACACACAATGGTGGAAAGAATGCTGTTCAACAAATGGCATTGGGGAATCTGGAATCCACATACAGAAAAATGAATTGGATTCTTATCTTACACCTTACACTAAAATAAACATAAAATGGACTAAAGACATAAACATAAAACCTGAAGCTATAAAATTACTAGAAGAAAACAGTGAAAGCATATTGACATTGGCAATGATTTTTTTATATAATCTTAAAACATAGGCAACAAAAGCAAGCCCAGACAAATGCCTATGCCCTCAAACTAAAAAGGTTTTGCATAGCCAAGGAAACAACCAAGAGAATGAAGAGACAACCTACAGAATAAGAGACAATATTTGCAAGCCATTTATCTAATAAGGGGTAATGTCCAAAATATATAAGAAACTCAAATTACTTCTAGAAAATATATAATCTGAATTTTTAAAAATGAAAATTAAAAATACCTGAATAGGCATTTTTTCAAAGAAAGCATACACATGGCCAACTGGCATGTGAAAAAATCTCAGCATCATCAATTTTCAGGCCAATGCAAATCAAAACCACAATGAGACATCATATCACACCCATTAGGATGACTGTTATCAAGAAGATAAGAGATAACAAATGTTGACAAGGGTGTGGGGATGTAAATTGATGCAACCATTATGGAAAACAGTATGGAGCCAGACATGGTGATGCACACATGTAATCCCAGTACTTGAGAGGCTGAGACAGGAGGATTGCATGTTGAAGACCAGCCTCAGCAACTTAGTGAGACTCTCAGCAACCTAAGGAGACCTGTTTCAAAACAAAACAAAAAGGGCTGGGGGTATAGCTCAGAGATAGAATGCCCTTGGGTTCAATCCCCAGTCCACACACACACACACACACACACACACACACACACACACACAAAGAGAGAGAGAGAGAGAGAAAGAGAGAGAGAGAGAGAGAGAAGAAAAAAGAAAGAAAAGAAAAAGGAAGCAGTATGGAAGTTCCTCAAAAATTTAAAAATAAAGCTACCATATCATCCAGCAATTCTACTTCTGGGTATGTATCCAAAGGAAATGACATCATTATGTCAAAGAGACATCTGCATTCCTAAGTGTCCACTGATAGATGAATAGGTCGTGAAAATGTGGTAAGCATATACAATGGAATACAAACCATCCCTAAAAAAGAAGGAAAATTTGTCATTTGTAACAACGTGGATAAACCTCGGAACATTATGCTAAGTGAAATAAGCCATGCACAGAGAAACAAGTGCAGCATGATCTCATTTATATGTGGAATCTAAAAAATTGACCTCATAGAAGCAGAGAGTAGAGTGGTAGGGGGTAGGGGTAGGGGAAGGGAGATGTTGGTCAGAAGGTGCAAAGTTTCATTTATAGAGATTACATAAGTTTTGTAGACCTAATATCCAGAGTGGTATCCATACCACTCTGAGTGGTATAAAATGTTAACTTCAGGGTATACACTCTATACACTAAATATAGAATGTTAAGTATATACACCCTATACACTATAAAGTTAACACTCTATACTGTAGCGTTAACAGTACTGTACTCTACACTTGAACTTTGTCAAGAGAGTATACATTGGCCAGCGTTCTCTGGAGAGAAAAGAGTTTTATTCTGAGAAATGACTCATGCAATTATGGAAGCCAAGAAGCCCCACAATATCCCATTTGCAAGCTGGAGGACCAGGAAAGTCGGAGGATAATGCAGTTCCAGCCCAAGGGCCTGAGAATGATGGGAGCTGGCGGCATAGCTCCTACCCTGAAGGCAATAAATGCCTGAGAACAGAGAGGAGCTGGTAGGAGTGCTGGTGTAAGTCCTGGAGTTTAAAGGCTCCAAAATCAGGAGCTCCAGTGCCCGAGGGCAGCAGACGATGGATGTTGTGGCTCAAGTGGGGAGAGAGAGGATTCACTTTCTCTGCCTTTTTGTTGTGTCTGGACCCTCAAAAGATTGGATAGCGTCTCTTCCATTGGCAAGGGTGGATCTTCTTTACTCAGGTACTAACTCAAGGCTAATCTCTTCCAGAAATACCTGTACACACCCAGAAATAATGTCTTACCAGAAAGCTAGGCATCCTTTAACCCAGTCCAGCTGACATAAAATTGACCATCACAGCATAGATCTTAAATGTTCTCCCTGCCCCACAGTAACTATATGATGTAACAGATATGCTAATTAGCTGGTTTATCACAATCATTTCACAATGTACGCATATATCAAAACATTTAACTGTACACTTTGAATATCTAGTATCATATTGGACAAGAAGTCCTTAATCTTGTAAATAAGGAGCAACACTCACTCAGCTTTCTCAAAGCTGCTCTGGAAATTCTTGTGAATGAGGTACAGAAAGATAAAAAAACAAACAAAAAAACCCTGGAATTGTAAATACCAGAAAGAAAGAGAAAAAACTAAAATTATTTTCAAATATTATAATTGTCTACCTGAACAAAAGAATCAAACAGAAAAAGAATCAAAAGAAAAACTATTCAAAACAATAAGTGAGTTCAAAAGGTTATCAAATCAATTACATATATCGATAGCTTTTTATTTATTAGCAATAAAAGAATGTAATAAGAAGATTAAATCATAACAAAAATATTCAATACCAAATAATAACTTTAACAGGTAATGTTTTATTTTTATTTGAAGAAAATGACAAATGAAATTGAAGAACATAAAAGAAAACTTGAATAAATGGAGGGATATATTGTAAAGATATCAATTTTCCTCAATCTACACATCAAAGTCTTAAAAGAAGTTTTTGAAGAGAAGCCTGACAAAAATTATTCTGTTTTATTTTGAAGAATAAATGCACTAATATTGCCTAGAATTTTTAAAAGAACAGTAAAGATAGGATAGTGCCTTACTTTTGGTACACATTATAAAGCTGCATTAAGACAGCTTTGAACTGGCCTCTCAAACAGGGGGAAGACAGAATGAATTATGTTGTTTCCTCTCTACCTCTAGCAATTTTCCTAAAAAGTTAATGATCTAATGAAAAAAGATGCAAGTAGATAAGAATTACAGTGTTATTGTTATTTTAACCATAACATTGGATGCAATCTGTTTGCTTATGGGGAATAAATTTGACAAATTATGATGCATCCATATTATGAAATATTATGCAGCCATAAAATGGAATAAGGATGTATGTATATTTATTGGTGTGGAAAAATGTTCATCTTTTTTAAAAAAGCAGGCTAACAAGTAGTAATGCAGTGTGAAATTTTTTTGGTAAAAATAATACAAACTCAAATGTATATGGAAAAATTCTTAGGAGGTCATGACACAAATTACTAGCTGTACCCATTCTGAGTCGGGAATTTTTTAAAACTTTGTTTTCTTTTTGCTCTTTTGTCTTCCCTGTGTTTCCTACAATGAACCTGACTTATTTGGGTAATTAGTACAGTTTCTTAACATTTCAAAATAAAATGATTCTCATAAACAAGCATGCTGTGTGCATGTATGTTTGTATCACCTTGAACCTCACTATGATGTATAATTACACATGCACTGATAAGATTATTTTTTTAAAAAAAGCACACTTCGGTGCCTGCAGTACAAATGCCAGTGTGGTGTAGAGATAAGAACACAGATCCTGGAGCCAGACTGGCTTGGATGCATCCCACCTAGATTCTGCAACTCGCTGATGCATTACCTCAGGCAGGCCGTTGGGCATGGAGATTCTGCATCTGTGAATTGCTTGGAGGATTAGCACAAATGTAAATCATTCCACACAGATTCTGGCACCGGGCATGCCCTTAACAAGGGGTTAATCTTATTGTTGGAAATGCCAAGGAACTTCGCCTAAAGATCCAAACAGATCTGTATTGCATAGGAGTAACATGGATTAAGTGTTAAGAAATTTCCATGTATAATGAAACATCTTGCAAAATACAGATGTATGTTTGGCCCTTGGTTTCACCCAAATCAAACAGCTTATCAAAATTCGCAGCATGTTAAAATAATGTACCTGTAGAGCATGTGTCCCTCTAGAGGGGCAGAGAGGTAACTTTTTCAGTTTGGGTAATTTTAGGTCTGAGGCAAGATATTCTGTACACAGTGTTTGCCAAATAAGCAGCCACTGGAGTGGAATTCACGTTCCTTGCTTGGACCCCACTCTGGTCAGTTTTGCTTCTGACTGTACTTCTCTGTGTGGCCTGTATTCACGAAAAACCAGATGACTAGAACCAACTCAAGAAGATGAAGATAGCCAGGCGTCCCTACTTTTTATCTTAAGGAATTAGAGATAGGGAGTTCCACAAATAAAAGGCTCCTCTTTTTCATATCAGCTTTCATAGTAACACCAATTGGACCTTTTGTGGCTATTATATTACGAGCTGATATGTATTGCTATTTATTACTATGATGCGTTGACTGCATGCTAAACATCGTGCTACTGTTTGACTGTAGGAATTCCTGTTTGATATGAGAACTCTATGATGTAGGCTTCGATGTTATTCCTTCTTGTGGACGGTGAGCCCACAGCTTACCCAGGGGCACAGGAGAAGTGAGTTCAACCGGGGCTTGTATTTGATTCTGTCTGATGTCGTATCTGTGCTCGTAAACACTTCAGGGTATCTGATTTGCTGGTGTCTAAATTATGGATTTGATTTAAATCCTTTTCCTTAATATTGATGCCATCAGAAACCTGGTTTTAATTAACTATAGAAAACAGTTTTGAAATGTCTGTTTTCAGCTGGGCATGGTGGTGCATGCCTGTAATTCCAGTAGTTGGGAGGCTGAGACAGGAGGATAGCAGGTTCAAGGCCAGCCTTGGCAACTTAGTGAGACTCTCAGCAACTTAGTGAGACCCTGTTCAAAAATAATAAAATAAAAAGTGCGGGAATGTAGCTCAGAGGTAGAACACTTCTGGGTTCAATCTCCAGTAATCACTCCCCCCCAAAAAAATTTTGTTTTCCTTGCCTGAATTTTGTTTCTAAACTATATTATTGAATTGTTACTTGTATACTTACCAAACCTCCTCTATTTTAAATATTTGAAGGCAGGACCTGCGTCTCATACCTTTTTATAACCTGTGCCCATAGTAGGTGGTAAATGAACACTGAATTAAATAACATGTCTCCATTGAGTATACAGGAAAACAAACTGAAATTATCATTTTCCTCTCAATCTGTTAAGTGTGTGCATGTGTGTGTGTGTGTGTTAGTTACTGGAGGCTGAACCCAGGGGTGTTCTACCTCTGAACTACACCCCCAGCCCTATTTCATTTTTTATTTTGAAACAGGTGTCACTGAGTTACCGTGCGCTTGCCTTCTGTCTTAGCCTCCTAAGTACTGGGATTACAGGCCTGTACCACACCACCAGGCTCCAGTCTGTTAATTGTCATTGCTCTCTGTGTAGGTTTCTAGGCACAGAGATGCAGAGTTCTCAGGCTCCCTCAGTTGAGATGTGACACAGCGTTTGAGGACCAGTGGTTTTGAGTCTTATGTAGATAGGAGTATATACAGGTGAATATAGTTATGCCTAGAACAAGCTTTCACCCACTTGCATTCAATCCGCATCCTTATTTTCCAGTCACATTGCAATGATGTCTCTTTTCCTTTTACTATCCCCTATTATTTCATAAAAAGTCTTAATGGAATTCCTTTATTTTTATTTCTTTTTTGGCAAAAAATATATATTTATGATATATTATTTTATATTAGTATGATATTTTATGTTGTTTTATATATTATTATACATTATATTTTCTTATTTACTATACTACGATATATTTACATTATTTCATAAAAAGCCTTAATGGGATTCCTTTATTTTTATTTTATTCCTTAGTTGACAAAAATAATATTTATTTATGATGTATTGCATGCTGTTTTGAAATACATATACCTTGTGGAATGGCTAAACAGGCTACTCAACATATGCATTACCTCCCATACGTGCTCTTCTTTGTGGTGAGAACATTCACAACCTCCTCTTCTAATTGCTCAGGTGTAGGATACGATGCTATGGACTATAGTCACCATGGGGCACAGACAAACACTTGAGCTTACTTCTCCTGTCTGCACATTAGCTTCTCAATATCATATAACCTTGGTCACACCCCGGGAGTGGCTGTGCACATGAACATCGTGTATTGTGTACCAGCCAAACAACTAAACAAATGGTTGGAAGTTGCACACATGCGTGTGCGTGCACACACACACACACACACACACTTATTGGATTCCCAGCTCTGCCGGTCAATAGCTATGTGGCCCTAAGCACAGAACTTACCCTGGTGGCAGCTCACTTTCTCTAAGATGGGGCTGGTAATATTTATCTCAGAGTGTTGTTAAGATGGGGAAAATGAACACAGGTGTGTGTGTGTGTGTGTGTGTGTGTGTGTTTGCGAGCAGAGCCAGTTGCTCACAGTAGGCGTTCAATAAATTCATGAAACTGTGGGAGAAAAATTCATTTTTTGTGAACTTACCACCTTAAGAAATTTCATGATGCTACTTTAAGTAAATTTAAAGAACACCGAATCACAGATGCATGATTTAAAAAAAACAAGAAGGGGAAGAGGCAGTCACAGGCCTTTTGGGGAGTATCTGCACCTGACTGATGTTAGGAAAAAAAAAAACCCTCAATTTCCTGGAATTCAAACAGCATTCTTCAAGCAGTTCATCCCGCACTGATTCGCGGAGCACTTTTGTTTGCATAAATAAAACACTAAAAATGTTATTGAGCTATTCCACGGAGGAGATGCATACCTGGTACCGTAAGCTTGTGTTTGCATGCTGTTTTTATTCAAGGCAAAACATAAACCAGCGAAAGAAAAACAGAAAGTGATAAGTAGTGTGGCTGTATTTTCCACGAACATATGGTAGATGTTTAAAATGAGGTATGTCAGCTATTAATTCCCCAGGTGCTTGCTGTAGCCTTGATAATAAGGTTGTTCTACAGAGGGATTTCCCATCTCTTGATATTTTGATCTTTGGGAAAATCTGAGGCCGACTCTTCTCTCTTGGGCACGTGTCAGCAGGAATATTTAAAAAGCATTTCACCCCGACTGGCATGCAAACGATTCCAGGCAATCCTGATGTGTGTGTGTCTATGCTATATTCTGTTATTTTCTCATCCCAAACCCCAGAAAAGTCAGAAACAGGGAAAAGACCGTCTGTTCTTGACCAAATGTGGCATGTAGGTGTATGTAGCAGGAGAACAGGGATCCTCATGCCCCATTGTCCATCTGATCTTGGATCTAACTTACGGGCTTTGTTAACCCACTTATAGTCAAAACCACAAATTTAAAAATCCAGGAAGCATTAGGAGGGATGAGCACCGGCTTTAGAGGACAAGATTTAATTTCAACATGGTAAAATGCCTTCTATTTGGGAAATTGCCTTTTTAGTTTCTTTTTTTTATTTAAATGTTTATGTTACGTCATGGCTCTGAAACGAGTTAGGAATTTGGGGGGATATGGAGAAGCGTTGAGAAATTGGTACTATACATAAAAGGACTTAATTTTTGGAATGCAATTTGATTTTTAGACTGAAGAAAAACGTTCATATGAAATAGCTGGACTTAGGGACGTCACCAAGCTCAACTTCTGTGGCTCAATGGAAAGGAAAAATAAAACAAATGAAATGTATGGGAGCCGGAAAAGAGAACGTTTAGAAATCTGAAGTCTATCTTAGTTTCAATATGATGTTTGGTGTCTTAGAACATAAAATTATAGACTTAATTTCAGCCTCGATGTCGGGTTTTCTAAAACTATAAAGAGCATGCACTTCACAATGAAAAACATTCAGAAGAGAGTTCACCTTTACCTGAAATTTTGGTGAGAATGTCTGAATTTTTAGGAAATGGAAGTGTTACTGATATTTGTTAGAATGGTTTCAAGGACAGAGGTAGAAACTGCTCTCAGGGCATGATATTTGGAAAGCAATGAAGAAAAAATTGATGTGAAATGTTGCTGAGTTAGGTGTCTAGAAATATGTCATTATAAGCCGGGCGTGGTGGTGCACACTTGTAATCCCAGTACTTGGGAGGCTGAGACCAGAGGATCCGGGTTCGCGGCCAGCCTCAGCTACTTAGTGAGGCCCTCCACAACTTCATGAAGACCCGGTTTCAAAAAATAAAGGATAAAAAATAGGGCTGGGGGTCTAGCTCCGAGGTAGAATGCCCCTGGGTTCAATCCCCGGTACCAAGCAAAAAAAAAAAAAAAAAGAAATATGTCATTATAAACTCTAGCAAATATCCATGGACAAGGCATATACCATCTTTAAGCATCAAAAGATTGATTTTTTTAAGCTGGGCGTGGTGGTGCACACCTCTAATTCCAGTACTTGGGAGGCTGAGACAGAAGGATCACAGGTTTGAGGCCAGCCTCAGCAACTTAGTGAAACCCTCAGCAACTTAGTGAGACCCTGTTTCAAAATAAAAAATAAAAAGGGCCGCAGCTGTAACTCAGAGGTAGAATGCCCTTGGGCTCAATCCCAGTACCAAAAATAAATAAATAAGTAAATAATAAAAATTAAAAGATTAATTTTTAGACATCAGTGGATTGATCTATCCCACAAATATTTCAAACGAAATATTAGTGTTTTTAAATAGTAGGAAAGCACTGTCACTATTTATTTTTCCTAACCTCCAAATGCAGTTCGTTTTTTAATCTTAATTTATTGTTTTGTTTCTTTTTTGGTACTGAGGATCAAACCCAGGGGCGCTCTACCACTCAGCCACATCCCCAGCCCTTTTTTATTTATTTATTTATTTGGAGTCAGGGTCTTGCTAAGTTGCTGGCTTGGAACTTGTGATTCTCCTGCCTCAGCCTCCGAGTCGCTGGGAGTCCAGGCCTGCAGCCACAGTGCCTGGCTAGTGTTCACATTTTACCTTATTTAATCATCATCACTCCAAACATCCTCCTTATCTTCAGATGCCCAAATGTGCAAAGTACCAAACCTAATTCTTCTAGTCATAGATTGTATTTCACACGGCAATTAGATAATTTAAAATAGATGGCTGCTTTGGGTTTATAGATTCATGGATTTTTAAAAACAAATGTTTTCCAACACCTACTAAGCTCCAGGCTCTTCAATTGATAGTTTGACGCCCACTCCCCTCCCCTCCATTTAAGAGTCAGATAAAAGTTTTAAAGAGGCAGCAGGAACCAAATCTGATTCGTTGTTCTGAACCAAAGAACTCCTTTGAACGATTTCCTGGTCCAATACTTTGAAATAGAAAACTGTGCTACTGGGGCAGGAGCGCTGTGCCGATGTCACAATGTAGAGTAGCTACCCTGGAAAAGTCCTCCTGCGACTTTGTCCCTGTGCAAAGCTTGTGTCTACATCCTCAAGCTCAAAGGAACCTTGATTCCTTGTTCTGTTTGTAAAGGTTCTTCAGCTTATAGGCACGATTGGATCATTTCCATATTTAATCCTCCCAAGGACTTGTAAGTAGGCATTCTTGTCCCATTTTAGAGAGGAACACACTTTGGATCCGAGAGATAGATGACTTGCCAGTGGTCAGGTCTTTTTCTACATCAATGTTGATGAGCATTGACAAATCCAAGATGAATCTGCAAATGCAGATGCTTTCTAATACACACTTCTGAAATTTAGAAGTTTTAAGTCAACCTATACAAAAAAAGAGAGTGTTGAGCAGTAGAGGCAGTTTGGACAGATTTGGAGAGACGGGAAACTGTTTCAAAATCAGGAGTCAGGGAATTGCTTGATGGCTTTTGATACATGGAATAAATGTAGTTATGTGAATTGTCCATAACCAAGTCTTCCAAACTGTGCTTTGAGAAAAAGAGAGTTTGTTAAACCCTAGCCAATTTAGCATCATTTGGAAACCAGGAAAGATGGTGGTGGCGAGTGACGTCCAGGGCTTCTTAGGACTGTACAACAGCAGACCATTGAAAAGAAGGAAAAAAAAAACCAGGAAAAATGAAAACTTTCAGAAGACACAGGACTAATAAATGGATTTTAAAAATAATTATTATCACAAAAGTATGTACAGATGGAGAAATCAGAGGTTCCTTGGGGATGACCAGTATTTGGTTTCTTATTCCAAATGTGGAGACAAATTAATATACTTTATTTAAAAAAATAGTAAGTGGATAATATCCCTCTAAAAAGTTTAACTTGTAAGTCAGCTTGGCTGAGGAAGACAATGGTCATCACATGTGCTCCTGCGCCATGTCTTAAGGATCCTGTGAGTGTTTGATGATCCTTTCCCACTTCTCTGGCTGGCCCTCACCTACCAGAATCTGTTGATCATTCAGTCCTGTCCATAGAACATTGTCTGCATTGTTACAGCCTCCAAGTTAGTACTTAATTTCAAGCTTTGTAGAAGTGACTCAAGGTTGTTTGTGTAGACATTTTAAAAAGCCTTACCTCCACCTTGACACTCATTCACTGCACAACTGTTCACCAAATACTTCCTATGGGGACCCCCTTCTTGCTCAGCCCTGGAGATGTGGGTAGAAAGAGCACCAGGGCTGCTGCCTGGGTGCAGCATGCAACCTGGTAAAGGGACTGGTGGTAAGCACTCAAAGGAGAAGCCCAGGGAGTTCTGATAGTTTATATTAAGAGGGAATTCTCTGGACCTGGTGGCACACACTAGTAATCCTAGTACTTGAGAGACTGAGACAGGAGGATTGCAGGTTCAAGACCAGCCTTGGCAACTTAGCAAGACTAAGCAACCTAGTGAGACCCTATTTCAAAAACAAAAAATAAAAAGGCTGGGGTGTAGCTCAGAGATATAATGCTCCTGGGTTTAATCCCAGTACAAAAAAAAAAAAGGACTTGGCCTGATCCGAAATGTTAGCATCAATTATTTGGAGATCTGAAGCAGGAAGAGGTGGACCTGGAGAGTTGTGAGATAGAAGGCAAAAGAAGCAGCAAGGGGCAACATTAACAAAGGCCTAGTGGCAGGAGGAGTTGTGAAAATCAAAGTGTGAGATGGATTCAGGAGAGAGAGCAACGTTGACCCTGGAGCAAGCTGCCGCTGGAAGTGTCCACCCAGGTGATGTGGTCTGCTGAAGGCCATGATAAACAGCTTGATTTTGAGCGCAATGGAACACCACTGGAGCAAGGCAAGCGATAGAGCGCCAGGGTCAGACTGGCCCTTCCCAGAGTCATCCTAGCTCCAGTGTGGAGGGCAGACTGAAGAAGAGCCAAAGTTCGTGCTCAGAAACTAGTTAGGGATGCCCTTCAGTTATACTCTACCTCTTAAAGTCCATTCCTTGTACCCGCTATCTTAACATAACTTAGGATAACTGTAACTTACCAACACCTTGTTTTGTTTTGTTGGTTTTGTCTTGTGGTACTAGAGATTGAACCCAGGGGTATTCTACCTCCAAGCTACACCTCCACCCCTTTTCTATTTTTTTGTTTTGAAACAGTGTCTCACTAGGTTGCTAAGAGTCTCGCTATGTTCCTGATGCTGTCCTGGAACCTGCAGTCATCCTGTCTCAGCCTCCCAAGTACTGGGATTACAAGCATGTGCCACCACACCTGGCTTTACCAACACTTTTTTGTGTCATGGAAATGAACAGATAATTTTCCTTTCAAAAACTTTTTACCATCGGGCATGGTGGTACTTGAGATGCTGACACAGGAGGATCACAGGTTCAAGGCCAGCCTCAGCAATTTAGTGAGACTCTCAGCAAGCTAGCAAGACCCTATTTCAAAACAAAAAATAAAAAGGTCTGATAGTGTGGCTTGGAGGTAGAATGCTTCTGGGTTCAAACTCCAGTAAGGAAGAAGGAAGGAAGGAAGGAAGGAAGGAAGGAAGGAAGGAAGGAAGGAAGGAAGGAAGGAAAAGAAAACCTTTTTATCGACAACATAACAGAACATCATGAAAAACAATTTGTCACCTAAAAAAGCCATATTCTCATGATCTCATTACAATTTGTTTTATATTCAGTTTTTCCTGTTTCTACATAGTGTTCATAATAATATTACAATGTGTTTATCCTATCCCACTGAGATGTATTAAAATTCAGTTGCCCATTGCCCCACACTTAGACATTTAGGTAAGAACTTTTAACCAAGGATGACAGGATCCGCGAAATGCTGTCCAAATATATTCTTTTTCATTTTGCAGCAATAGAAGCTAAGTTAAGAGAACACATTCTGCCACTTTCAACCCCAATTATGTGAAAATCCCCCTTTATAAAGAATGTAAAGTCTCTGAAGAATTTGTATTAAGAGTAATGCATGTCGCTTAGGTTGTTTATGAAATATCGATTTCTGACCCTTAACTGGAATACTTACCTTTCATTTTTCTTCCTTTTACATAAATTGTGTGTATTGTGCTCCCCTCGGGGAGAATGTAAAAGCATTGTGTGTTATGAAGGCTCCATCTCAGATCTTATTATTTTGAGCCGAATAAAGGGAAGTCTTGCTATCAGTGGAACAGACCGATTTTTTTTTTCTATGTAACAAGGCATACAAGTAAGAGAGGGCTGAATTTGGCCCCAGAACTTCAGAAGTTCCAAGCCAGTTTCTTATGTCCAAATTTAGCTTCCAGCTTTCAGATGATGGGGCGCTTTAGCATACCAGAAATCTAATTTTTGTTCAGCAAAAATCTTCTTGGTGTTTCTTAATATAATTTTAAACTTTGTATTGCCAGGTGATGCTTAAGCATGTCTTAGAGATTGGCTGCAAATACTCATTTATTAAACAATGCACCTTGCAGGAGCTTTACACCGGCCTTCGAGGTGTAGGCTGAAATGGACTGGCACCAAAACATTTCAGTATGTTATAGGAAATGAAATACGGCCAAACAGGTTTTTATGTGCTGACTATTCCTATTTTTTGTTACTAGCCGGAGGCAAGTAAAGCAACTTTATATCCCCACCCTCCACCCCCTGTCATTTTATTTTTATCAACCTCTTAGGTAGTTTCTGGGTGTGTTTCCCCTCAGTCCCCACCCCCCCCCGCCTGTTCTTTGAACATATAAAATGGGGAAAATTAAAACTTCAGAATGTTTCTTATCTATTTATCTGTTGATGAAATGTTGCTTTAAACACATTTAATATTACTAATTAATTTAATTACACATACCGGAGTTGCGTTAACACATTTTCTATTATCTGCTCTAATGGGAGACAGTACCCTCCCCACAGCCACCTAACTTAAAGCTTTAATTGCTTTCCCCTAAGCCTCGGCTCATGTTTGATTTATCTGATTTCTTTGTATAAAGATTCTCTAGTTTACGATGTGTACACAAGTCATTAAATTGGTGTTGATGTTTATGCAGCAAGCTTGCCGACTGGTTACAGCAGGCATCCCTTTATGAATTTATGACATGACAATAAAGACAAGTGTCAGGAGCCCCTGGTCTAGGAGGGGAACCACTTTTCCTTGTGCCATGTTGGGGACAGTAATGTGGACACTTCCAGTAATTCGTATAGCAAAGAACAAGGCTGAAATCTAGTTTTCAAGTTGCGGTACTCTCGACTTTCTTGCAGAGAGAAAGGGAGTGTGTTTGTACTTTGAAACAAAACTGTATTGTATTTGAGGATTTTAGCTGAGGGTTCATTTTTGTAAACTTGACTGGGTATGTGTCTAGGTTATTATAGAGTCTTTGTCGATAATCTACAATTCTTCAGCTATAACAAGTAAATAAGATATTTGAAGATAAGGGCCCTACCTTATCTTTTACCTGTACTTTATTTTTTAAGTAGTCCAAAGAAGACAAATGTTGTTCTCAAGTATTAGTTGTAAGAAGAATGAAATTTACATATTTTGCTATTGGAGGATCCTCAAAGATTAGAGTGAGTTTAATTTACTAATGAGGAGCAGATATAAGACTTCCTGGCTGAGAGCATAAACATGTTAATTTAAAAATTGGTTATATGCGCCGGACATGGTGGCACATTCATTCCTGTAATCCCAGTACTTGGGCTGAGATAGGAGGATTGTAAGTTTGAGGCCAGTCTCAGCAATTCAGGCCCTCAGCAACTTAGCAAGACCCTGTTTCAAAATAAAAAATAATGAGGGCTGGGACTGTAATTCAGAGGAATAATGCTCCTGGATTCAACCCCCAGTTCACACACCATATACTATATATATTATATAGTATCATATACTATATATATAGTATTAGATACATATACATAGTATTATATACAATATATACATATTAGTGCTTCCTTCTGTTTGATGATCTTTGCCCTTTTTACTTCTCATTAACATTTGAAATTAGAAATCAGAAAAGTTGATTCTTAATTTTTAACATATGTCACTGAGGATTTATCTTAAAGCTTTATTTATTACAAATTATCCTGTGTATGTATAAGTTTGTTTTCTTCTAAATGATATATACAAATAACCAAATAAGTAAGATAAAATATAAGGGCTGAGAAACATAGGAAGAGCCAGCCAAATAAGGAAAAAGCACTTTCATGTTTGAAGGAAGGGATGGACGAGCAGGGAGGTGGAGAGGAGGAAGGAAGGAAGGTGTTCCAGATGGTTCTGAAATTTGCGCAGTAGAGGAGAAGATTCTCAAATGTCATGTGGTTTTCTGAAGAGACAAAAACAGGACTTTAATGTCGATGACAGAGTAGATAAACTGGAAGTGAGATAGTGAAATTCATTTTTATCTACATTTCCTCCCAATTCTCACCCTTTATGGGAGCTGTTTTTCTTCACATTGAGAAAATTCAGATAATTAAATATAGTTAAGAGTGCAGACTAGGAGGAGAAATGAAGCAGTGTCTAATTAGCAAGGTTGTGGCTGATGAGGACTTAAAATATTTGCTATCACTTACAAATTAAGATGACTGAAATGTCATAGAATAGTGTGTGTGTGTGTGTGTGTGTGTGTGTGTGTGTGTGTGTTTTACTGGGAATTGAACCCAGTGGCATTTTACCTCTGAGCTACACCCCCTGCCCTATTTTTTTTTTTTTTTGCGGTACCGGGGATTGAACCCAGGGGCGTTCTACCTCCGAGCTATACCCCCGGCCCTATTTTTTTATCCTTTATTTTGAAACCGGGTCTCACGAAGTTGCGGAGGGCCTCACTAAGTAGAGAGAGAGAGAGAGAGAGAGAGAGAGCGAGCTGAGGCTGGCTGCGAACCCGGATCCTCTGGGCTCCGCCTCCCAAAGTACTGGGATTACAAGCGTGCACCACCACACCCGGCCTATTTTTATTATTTTTTTTAAACAGTCTCACTAAGTTACTGTGTGCTGGCCTTGAACCTGCAATCCTCCTGTCTCAGCCTCTCACGTGCTAGGATTACAGGCATGCACCACCGTGCCCAACTTCATAGGATATTCTTGAAATGCTTTTAGGAAAAAAAATTAAAGTAAGCTAAGAAAGTAAATTATGACCAGTTTACCTTTCAATATGAGAAAGTAAAATGAATAGGATTTGTTTTGATCTGTAGCAATAATCTATTTGAATGATATGTTTTTACTGGGATCCTCCACTTTAAAGTTCTGAGTTAGGCACATTCAGAATAAGGGAAGGCAAAGTGGTTGTGATGGCACACACCTTTTATCCCAGAACTTGGGAGACTGGGACAGGAGGATCAGGATCGTAGGTTCGAAGCCAGCCTCAGCAACTTAGTAAGACCTTCAGCAATTTAGCAAGATCCTATTTGAAAATAAAAATAAAATAGGGCTGGTAGTGCAGCTTAGAGGTAGAAAGCCCCTAGGTTCAATCCCCAGTACCAAAAAAAAAAAAAAAAGAACAAGGGGAGGTGTGAAATATGATTCCTCTCATGGAGGCCCTTACTCTCTTACCCCTCATATCTGTAATGCAAGGCAGTACACGAGCAATTTAAATGAAGTGTGACTCAGAGAGTACCTAATCTTTGACTGGACAAGTGAATCTCTTTTAAACTAACACAAACTTGATGCAAAATTCAACCCAGTCGCATCAAGGATTTTGTGAATTCTCTAGTTTTACTGAAGATTTTTAGTGGCATGGGAAGGTGTCACATCACATAGCACAGGCCACTTGAAAGAGTCCCTTTTTGCTCATCTGTTCCCAAGCTCCCACTCTTAATCTTAATATCCTCTCCACCTCTTCTGCTAGGCAATTCTCAACACAGCTTCTTGGCCATTTAGGCTGAGTAGCCTCTGTTTTGACAAGAAACTTAGCTGTCATTGGAAGCATAGGCCTGGAAGATTCATTTCAACTCCTAGAGGCACTGGGGCTGGAACCCAGGGGCATTCTACCTCGGAGCTACACCCCCAACCTTATTTTATTTTTATTTTGAAACAGGGTCTCACTAGGTTGATGAGAGTCTCACTGCTTGCTGAGACTGTCCTTGATCCTGCGATCCTCCTTGTCTCAGCCTCCCAAGTACTAGGATTACAGGCGTGTGCCACCATGCCCAGCTTCAAATATCCTTTCCAATAGACCTAACTCTTTCCACACCGAAATTATTTTCCCATACAGAAATTATATTTTCCCAAACAGAAATTCCTTTTTTTCCCCTTGGTGTATTGTAATCATTCATTGTGATGAAGTTGAGGGTGATAGAGGCATACATGCACACAGCACTCACTGAACCCTCCCTGAGTTCCCACCCCCTCTTCCTCCCCACTTTCCCATGTATGACACTGTGATTGGCCTTGATAAATTTGTGAGTGTATATCATACCCATTGAAGCATTTCTCCAAGTCTTCTTCCCTACTCTCACTTCCCTCAGTTAGGTCCCCTCCCTTACTCCACTGAGATTTCTCCTTCATTGTCTGGAGTCCCTCCTGCCTACACAGAAATTCTTTACCAGCATCTAAAAAAATAAAAATTTCTTCACATGATTTTATAGAAGTAGAGAAAGTATCATTTTGAAATATTGATCAAGGAAGCTTGATTTTAAAAAATAATGTATCAGCCAGAATAGGATTTGATATGCTGCTTTGACAAATAGCACCAGCAATATAAGTGGCATAACAACAATAAGAGTTTCTTGGGCACCAAAAGTCAGAGGTGTCCACCATATGCAAGTTGGTATGAAGGGTTCCTTCCATCTGTGGCACCTTTTTCTCAACGAGCACCTCCGTGGTTGCAGCAGAGGAGAGGGGGCTGGGGAATTCATATCAGCCAGCGGATGCTTCAGCTCCAGAGAGCACATACCCCTCAATCATAGTCATTTGTCAAGGAACAAGCCTCATGGCTCTAACCAATTCACGGGAAGGAGGGTATAGAGGGGCTGGAAAATATAGTCGCTCAAGGGTATAAAAAAGAGGAAGAGAGCCAGAAATAGTGGTGAGCATTTGAAATACTTACAAGATAGGAAGTGTTCTGATGGCAATGGTAGAAGGATAAAGTGGACAAAGAAGCCAATGTGCTTTGGTTAGGATTTTACATTTGTATGGCAGAGTAGAGGGATCTAAGTTTGGAAAGATCATCTGGGGCCAAATTGTGAAAGGCCTCAGAATGTGGGCCAAGAATCTGTTTTATTGGTGATATAGAACCATACAAGTTTTGGGATGGGTATGAATGATTCATTGGTGTCTTGTGGAGTTGCTGGTGGTGCTCACTGGGGCCGAATTGTAGTCAATTCAGAGACGTGAAGATTCTCTTCCAAATTAGCTAAGTGCGAAGTAACAGCCACATGCTGGAGTTCTTGGGGAAATGCAAAGGACACTACACTAATTTATTTCCCCATCATGCATGCTCCAGCTAAGAAACTCTTTGTGCCCTCTCCTACCTTTTCCAATCAAAATGCCTTTAAAGAACCCATCATTTTTAAGACCTACTCATGGACAAACAAGATGCTGAATAACCATACATCACAGACGACATTTGTATTTAGAAACACTGGTGATATTCATGAGCATTTAAAATGTGTTAAGATATCTGTTAGAAATCAGCTATGTGCGGATGACAGGATTGATGTAGAGAACTCCAACTCCGTGGCGGAGCAATGGAAACGATGAATGATTCTGATTTATGGCTATATTTACCGAGTATGAATAAATAAATAGCTACTATTTGTTATGTGCTTAATTACTGTGTGCCAGACACCATGTTAGTGCTTAAGTCTTTGAACATGACCCACAAGGCTCAGGGTGATCTGGCACCGACTACTCCTCCAGCCCCCATCCTTCTCCTCAGCCCCTCTCGCTCTGCAGTGGGACTCTGGGCTCCTTGCCATTCCTGCCTCCTGGCTGGCTCTGACTTCACTCAAGTCTCTACTCAAATGTCACCTTCTCAAAATGCTGTCCCTGGCCACCCTCTCTAAAAGAGCAGCATCCCTAGTCACTCTCTAGCCCAGTGGAGTGCCTTGCGTTTCTTCATAAAGCTCATCGCCACCAGATAGATTGTATCCTCCTTTTTGTTGTTGTTGTTTATTGCTTATATCCCTCGCTGGAATATAAGTTCCATGAGGTCAGAGATGTGTGCCTTCTGGAGCAATGCCTGGCATTCAGTAATTGTTTGTTCAATTAATAAATGATGTATTTATCCCTCCTAAGACCACTAGAAGGTAGGCACCATTATTTTTTCCTGTTTTGGCAATGAAGAATGGGTCCTAGGGTAATCCAATGGCGTCTTCAAAGTCTCACAGTTAGCAATCCATGGGGCTGCGATTAAAACCCAGGTCTGTCTGAACCCAGAGCTCCTTCTTGCAGCCACAGCACTCTGCTGACAATGCTGTATATGGACTAACATCATGGTAATGGAAAATTGGTGTGAAAATTGTTCCTTAAGAATTCAGATATCAGACATGTATGCTCGTGCCACTTCACTGACATTGTGTGTGTGTGTGTGTGTGTGTGTGTGTGTGTGTGTGTGTGTGTAGAAGGATAGATGATAGATAGATAGATATTTCTGTATGTGTGAGAAAATGAGCTGACTCTTCCTTCTCCCCCCTCCAAAAAGGTGCCTGGTGGAGCTAACAGAGGGTGATCTTGAAAAGTGAATTTGCTCACATGGGCCAAATGTTTCCTCCTGCAGAGTGGGCTGCTTCCCAAAGAATTAGCCCTCCTCAAAATGAATTATTAACCCCAGTATCCTGGCCAAATTCCCACTTGGATAGCCTAGAAACTGTTCAAAACTTGGAATCTATTGAAATTAGCTTGGCTTGATTGCAGTCTCGGCATTAATTGTGATATAATAGAGTTTCTCCAGAGATTTGAGCATATATTATTCTAACGTGTAGAAGCTCACTTTGTCTCTTAATTTTTTCTTTTTTTTTCTTCTCTTCATGAGATATGGCCTGAATTTCTTTATAAGTTTTTGGGTTTGCTTTTTAATTTCCTTGCATGAATAATCGTAAGCTCCTTTTGCCTCAGACATGCCAACCCTTTTTCTCACTTGAATGACTAGTTGGTCTCCTGGTCATTACCACAGCATGTTGCAGACATTAGCCACAGAAACATCGAGATCCACCCCCTCCCCAGTCTCTGGCGAAAGAGTTGCCTAAGTTAGGGACAAAGTTCATTCAATGAAATTTTTCTAATTGTTTTTCAAGTACCCTCAAGGAGCTTCTGTTTTAGTGGGAAGCACATATGTGTTTTAAATTTTAAGTTAACTGACCTAATAATGGAATTATTTAGGACACCCATAGTCAACCAACAATTATGGCAATTCATCTCTTAGGGAGTTTTGTTAAATGTATAGGCCGTTTGTCTTGGCCAGCAGCAGGTATTGTAATGTCACATACATTCTGGAGGAATAGAGAAGGGTAAGTTTAGTTAAAACTACTAGATCATTTTTCCTAGGTAAAAACTAAAACAAATACCTTAGGAGCCCATCGTGTTATGTGTTTGATGACAACTGTAGACTTCATATAATGAAGCACATCTTACCAGCATCAGGTGTTTATTTTGTAAATTGTCCTTGCTTGCCTGGAGTGGGCATAATCACATCTTCATTGTCATGGATTATAATGGGTCACGTAGATAATGTTTTCATATCCTAAGTTTTCACTCTAATCTATGTGAAAAAATAAAGATTTTGCTACAAGGAGGAAAACTTTTTGGTTAAGAGTTGGCATCATGGACTTCTCAACATAGGGAAAGAAATTGAGAATGCAAAGCATAAATCTTTGCATTTAATTCTGCCTCATTCACAAACAAGCTATACGTCATAAATGCTTCCTGCATTCAGTTCTTTACCTTTATCAAGTGAGATGAGACAATGGATACGAGCCATGTGCACTTAGAACTTTAGCAGCTAATATTAGAAAAATGCTTAGAAAATGACAGATGGAAAGAACTATAAATGCAATTGTTAATGGATTTATGTGCTCTCTCTCTCTCCTTCCAACCTATTTCTACCAGTGTTTTCCAAAAAATTTCCCAGAGCTCCACCTGAAATGTGACCTGATGACACCATAGCACATGTGCTTCCTGAGCTGGCCGAGTGTTTCCCAAATGTATCCACACTTTAAATTCAAATGTTTATCCACTCGGGCATTAAATCATGGAAAGTGTTACTGACTTGGAGTGACAGCCATATACTTCTGCCTAGACTATTGTGGTAAATTCTGTGGGACTTTCTACAGGTTTTCCCCCCTATATCTTAGTCAGTATGGGCCTGACAATATATAATTCCTCATGGAAAAAACAATTCAGATTTTTAGTTGTGTAAATAAATTGATAGCATATTTTTAAACGGATACTTAGAAACATACAGGAATGTCCTCTCCCCTTAACCATTAGTCTCTTCCCAAGTAGGTGGTTGTAACTACTAATGTGGGAATATCAATGCCTACAGACTGATATCTCCCGGTTTCCCTTGTCACTTGAAATGAGACACACCTGCTTCAGCCTCAGATCACACGCTGAAAAATATTCATTCATTTACTAAATATTTTTTGAGTTTATACTGCTCTTCTAGATCTTCTTCCAAAGCTGGGCAATAAACAAACTACAGAAGTGAAAAATCCAAGTGCTTATTAATAAATCCATCAGGATGTTTCATTTGGCCTTGCTTGTAAGCATCTAGATTTGTTCCTAAAGAAATTAGACGAGCATGGGGGGTATTAATAGCTTTGCAAGAACATTATTTATCTTACAAAAGGACTCACTTTAGCAAATAACAAACTCCCTTAGTAATTCAACTAACAATATTTCAATTTGCATCTATTTATGTAAAGCATTGCCCAAGTTGAAGTTCACTTGCAGGCAGGTTTTATACTTACTATAAATTGTATCCCCAATGCCCAAGGAGTTAAAGTAATGTCTCTAGATAGTGTGGTTCTGGGTTCTATAACATCTCCAGTATTCCAGTCACTTCAAAGAGGAAGATGTGCCTGGGAATTGGAGAGAAAAGAGAGCATAACCAGCTAAATGACATGTCATTCTCCATCCCTGTTTCTACACTGCTCCAGATACCTGGCTTGTTAAATATTCAGGCCAGGGCATGGCAGCTGTCCATCAGTGTGCGTAGAATTATACAAATGTTACTGTGGTAAGATGCACATAGGTTTAGTCATTCTTTTTAATAGTGTATTCTCAGACCTCTTCAAAATTGGTTAGAAAAAAGATGAAGACTTTATAAAGTAGTGGTACATACGTTTCTTCCTTAATTTTCTGTTTGCGTTGTACCCTGTATGAATACTTCACATGTTCAAACACCTGAACTGAAAAAGTCCTTCCTTTCATTTCTGTCAGGTCAAATACTGAGTGGATACCAGTTGCTAGGTGGGGAGTAGCCAAAGGAGGACAGTTTGCCCATGTAGTTTCCTCGATATTCACATCAGATCCAAGTCTTGATCCTGTATCGGGAATCAGAGTCATGAATTAGGTGGTGATTTTGTCCACACTTACAACTTCTTTAAGATAATTTTTGTTCTTCTTAATTTGCCTCTTGCTAAAAACTGCCCTCTTGCCTCTTCTAAGAAAAACTGTCAAGCTGAGTGTGGTGGCGCACGCCTGTAATCTCAGTACTTGGGAGGCCGAGACAGGAGGATCACAGGTTCAAGGTCAGCCTCAGCACGTAGTGAGGCCCTGTGCAACTTAGTGGGACCCTGTTACAAACTAAAAATATAAAATAGGGCTGGGGATGTAGCTAAGCGGTACACTGTCCCTGTGTTTAATCCCCAGTACCACAAAGAAAGATGGATGGATGGATGGATGGATGGATGGATGGATGGATGGAAGGAAGGCCTCATTTAGATAAAGCATGATCGATACTTTTATGATATATGCATAAGAATAGTATCTTGAAATCAGTAATTATTTTCTGCTTAGAAGCTAACGGCCATTTCTGGCTTATTTCTTGCCATGTGGCAATGCTTAAGTATTTTTGCTAACTTAGAGAACTAAACCCACTCAGCTTATGTTACATGGGGGTCTGTTTCCATTACTCAAATAGCAGTATTTAAATTATTTAAATATTTAAATAAGATATACAATTCAGTTAGTAACACATGAGTATATTAGGTACCTTCAGACTTCAATTGCCTTATTTCAGATGGAAAACTTATTCTCTTATGGTAACTGGTCAATTCGCCTTGCTCTATTAAGGCCCTCTTCAATATGTTAGATATGAGTCAAGCTTATTGTCATCCACCATACATATAAGGTATCAGAAATGCTAGAGGGCTCTGCCCATTTTGCAAAAAAGCCATGGATCGTATCCATACCATTTAACAGGCACCACCAATCAGATATATGCTCAACTAATGAGAGCAGCTGCTGCCTGTATTGGTTCGTCCCAGTTGAATTCCGCTACATTAAAGGTGTGTCCTTTAAAAGTCCTTTTTTGGTAGAAATACCCTTTTCAGAGCTTTTAAGACCCTCATTAGAAATATTTTCTTGCAAAAATAGTATTATTTATTTCTAAGTATGTTAATGTGCTACTAATTTCTTATACACAAATCCAAAGTAAGAGGTAGCTATTGCTGGCTATAAAATCTTGCCACTTAAATTGAAAAAATATGACCAGTGCAGTAACTTGACTTATTCATATTTCAAATATGCCCCTCATTTTTTTGTCCAAGTTGATAAGCAAATGCAAATATAGTAGAGAGATCATTAGAAGACTACTTCCTGTCAAGGTCAACTTGGCTACCCAAGCTAAGAGAAGTCCTTTTCTCAATTTTCTGATTTGTTCTACAAATTAGGAAGAAAATAGCTGCATATTAATATTTCTGTATGCTATAAATATATTATCATATAAAGTTATGGTTTTGCCAAATAAACTTTAAAATTCTTTTGTCTATATTATATTTTCTTTCTTTTTCTTCTGTTTTCTTTTTTTGGTCCTGGGAATTAAACCCAGAGGAATTCTACCTCCAAGCTATATTCACAGCTCTATTTTATTTTTTACTTTGAATCAGGATCTTGCTAAGTTGCTGAGGCTGGCCTCGAACCAGCGCTCCTCCTGTCTCAGCCTCCCAAGTACAGGGATTACAGATATGCACCATCACGCCCAGCTATATTTTCTTTCTTTTTTTTTTTGTGGTGCCAGGGATTGAACCCAGGGGCGTTCTACCTCCCAGCTACACTCCCGGCTCTATTTTTTTATACTTTATTTTGAAACCGGGTCTCACGAAGTTGCGGAGGGCCTCACTAAGGAGCTGAGGCTGGCCGTGAACCCGGATCCTCCAGTCTCCGCCTCCCAAGTACTGGGATTACAAGCGTGCACCACCACGCCCAGCCTTATATTTTCTTTTAGTTCATATATTTCTAATTTACTTGGATTTATTCAGCTTAGCAATCAATTATGGTGGAAAAAAGGTCAAATACTATTAAATGATTTTATATTTAATATTTAATTATTTTTATCTTGAATGAGTATTTAGTCAATAGATATCCAGAACCACTCATTTGTTAGGTTATGGCATGAATTAGACAGTTTATGATCTTATCTACTTAATGACTAGAAGGAATATGTTGATAGGTATGACGAAAAGACATTTGAAAGGTATTCCACTTACTGATGAGTTGATTTGGTCTATATAAAATTGGAAACTCATGAAGTGATTTTTTTTCCATCTGCTCAGAAATAGTCTATATTTAAAGTATTCCTGTGTTCTACAGCTTAAGTAAAACAGTAACTGGTCCTATATATGCACAATAGATAAATGTTGTGGCAGTGTCTTAATCTGTCTCCATCTTGATTGAGTTAACTTTCACTACACAGGCTGCTCTAAAAAAGGGAAGGAAAAGCAAATTGATAAGATAAAACTGTGGGGAATTCCAAAATAAACATTGCTAACTGAATTTTTCGGATGGCCTGGTTAAGAGTATTCTCACTGTGGTATCTCAGTCCTTGCTGTATTTACTGGTGCAGTTCCTAACTAAGGTAAACACTTGAGTGATGTCTTTGTCTTTGTTATATGTCGTGGATAGACTGTTAATGATCTTATGCACATATTTTAAAAAATCAGATAAATTCCAAAACATGGTAAGAATATGGGATTATAATTAAACAGGAAAAAAGTCAAATGTTTTGAACCCATCTTTTTTGGAGAGTGTTTGTCTCAGTATATAGTTGTATCCAACACTCATTTGTATGCAGAAGGAAACTCTGTGTATGCTAGAAAAAGAAAACAATTTCGAACCTTTGAACCAAGTTCCTAATGCTGGCGTCTTATGCTTGAGAGTTTTTGGTTTGGTGAACTTTTGAATGAAAGCATTAACTCTTATTAAAAAATTGTGTTTCATTATAGCCCCCGATTGAGACTTTCTCCATGATATGGTACAAGAAATGGTCATTCCCTACGAAAGTTCTCTTTTTAACCACTACTGCCCATCTCAAGAAGTCATTAGTTTATATATACTTCCTTCTTGTTTTTATGACTTTTTAGCTTATCATTAACCCCCTCCTCTTATCCTATATTCTGAGATGAGCAAAGAAGATAATATACACAACATTTTCATTGCTTACTCTAGAGATAATAACCTTTTTGAAAAAAAGATAATGCTCAGCTTCTTTAAACAACCCCTTCCTCTTTAAATCCTTGTGAGCATTCTCTTGTCAAACTAGATCTTCAATACATTCTTAGGGCGAATCAAACAAAATTATTCACAGCATAGTCCATTCAAATAAAATTGGACTAAACTTATTGGGATTGTCTTTTGATAACTTTTAATGTCGCTTAATAATTCCTTAATATTTTCCCCACATTTTTTCCACCCAGACTTTTTTTCAGGTTACTAAAGAAATATTGTAATGGACTAATCACTAATCCTCATTTCCTTCTTTTTTTTTTTTTTTTTGACTCATATGGCACTGTGTCCGGGCCTGTTAAGTAGGATTGTTGTCATAAGATTAGATATAAGTATCTCAGTTGACTAGACATTATATATCTGTCTACCATATACTTCAGACCTTTATTTTATTTTATTTTTTGTGGTACTGGGAATTGAGCCCAGAAGCATTCTACCTCTGAGCTACACCCCAGCCCCATTTTATTTTTATTTTGAAACAGGGTCTCACTAGACCTTTATTTTAAAGCAACTCTTTAGCCTGTTTAACAAGAAGAAATTAAATGTTAATGAAAAGTCCCCCAAACATTTCTTTTCCTTGGCTTCTCAGTATCACTACCTGGATTTTCCAATATCTTCTCTGTCCTCTATACATATAAAGATTTATTCTTGAAGTAAGAGCTGATTTTCACTACTTCAACTTTAATGTGGCTATGGAGTTGGTATTTTCTGCCTCTTTGAGTGTCCCCTCCCTTAAGTCTCCCTTCTCATTTGCTATGTAGCTTCCACCTCAACCAGCCTCCCTTTCTTTAATTTCAAAGTAGTAATTTTAGCCGGGCGTGGTGGCACATGCTTGTAATCCCAGTACTTGGGAGGCTGAGACAGGAGGATTGCAGGTTCAAGGATAGCCTCAGCAACTAGTGAGACTCTCATCAACCTAGTGAGACCCTGTTTCAAAATAAAACTAAAATAAATAAATAAATAAATAAATAGTAATTTTAGAATGTAAAGAATCCACGTAGTTGCATTTGCTAGCCTGATTAGTTCGATGCTCGTTTCTTGGATACATGAGATGCCAGCCAGTGACCTAGATTCTGGAAGTAAAACATAGCTGCCTAGCCTCTGCTTTCAAGGAGCGGATAGTCTAATAGGGCAGGCAGACAAGCAAGCATTTGCAGTGTAGTGTGGCAAATGGGGGAAGCATAAGGTGGCATATGGGTATTGTAGAATATGGGTGTGATTAAGTAATTAATAGGATAAAATCTGGACACTGGTATCTGTAATTCCTCGGAAGAAGCAAGATATTCTATAAGAAGTGGTCTTTAAGGTTACATGTGTGAAACGTCTTCCTTCTGGGATTCTCAGGGACATCTTAAAAGAGGAGGCGGTCGTCCAGGCTTGGGCAAGCTCTCTTGCCTCCTTGCTTCGGTTTCGTTAGGCATAAAATGAGAAGTTTGAATTAGATGGCCTCTGATGTCCTTTCCAGTTCTGAAACTCTGAGTCTGTGAGTTTTTCTTTTGCAGTTCACTGGAAAAATCTAAATAGCCTAAACCTGTTTTGAAATCTATTTCAACAAATGATCCATAAAATAAATAAGCACAAAATTCAATTTTTTGGAAAAGTGGTCTGGCTGTAGAACTGAGTGGCCCCATAAAATATTAATTTGGTCATAGTGTGGAAATGTGAAATGATTGTTAAATGAGTCAGGGCCTTATTTGTGGCTTTTGGCTCATTTAGTAAGATTACCCATTAGCCATGTAGGCAGCATAACATGCATGGCCAAGCAGCTCATGGGAGCATCCTAACAAATGTTAAATAAAAATTATCTTTTTCTAGCCCTAGGAATATATTTCTGCTCTTTTCAAAATAAAACTGTTCTCAGCTTTAAAGTCTCGGTCAATAGGAAAATAATTATATTCCTTGTGCTTAAAATTCTGGATCTTATGTTTTCTAATATATTTTTTCTAATATATTTCTATTATATATAGAAATATGTATTTCTATATATTTCTAATATATTTCAAATGTTTTCTAATATATTTTTGGATGACTTTTTGAAAGTTTAGAGGTAAATTGAGTATCGGTGGTATCAAATCATCGCTTAATGCTGGGCGTGGTGGCGCAAGCTTGTAATCCCAGTACTTGGGAGGCAGAAACCGGAGGATCCAGGTTCGCGGCCAGCCTCAGCTACTTAGTGAGGCCCTCCACAACTTCGTGAGACCCGGTTTCAAAATAAAGCATAAAAAATAGAGCCGGGGGTGTAGCTCGGAGGTAAAATGCCCCTAGGTTCAATCCCTAGTACCGCAAAAAAAAAAAAAAAAATCATTGCTTAATCTCATTGCTCTGCTCATATAAATTCTGTCTATACTGTTGGAATATATATTTGTAATGTTTCTCCTTGCAGATGCAAAAAGTATGTCTCCGTAGTCGTAAAATACTTACTTTCTTCCTTTTAGTCATTAATTTTGGTCTCTTAAAAATACCTTCTCTGTTATTCTGTCTCATCTATATCTTGATAATAATAAACTTAATAAATCTCCTTAAATTCTGGTGATGGCAATCCATCAGGCTCATTCCTTTAGCCCAAGTACAGAAGATTAAGCTTTTAAGCTTTTCTCTTTTAATTTTTTTGTGATGCTGGTTATCAAACTTATGCAGGCTCTCCACTGAGATATACCCCCAGCCCTATCTGCCTTGTTTTTTTTTTAGGTGCTGCTGGGGATTGAACCCAGGGGTGTTCTACCTTTGAGCTGCACCCCAGCCCTATATATATTTTTTAAGTAAGTTCTCACTAAGTTACCATGTGCCACTGGCCTCAAACTTGCAATCCTCCTATCTCAGCCTTCCAAGTAATGGAATTACAAGTGTGTAACACCACACCTGGCCCTCTTTGCTCTTTCTAATGAGTCCTTCCCATCCAAGTATCAACCAAGCATGTTCATCTCTTAGGATGTGGCTTTAATTAAAATCTCTTAAACCTGTTCTGAATTTTAAAGTATGTGATTATTATAACTCAATATATTTACTCTGTGTAAACTTAAATGTAAATGCATCTTCCTGAAATAGCCAGATTTCATTCTTCCAAATATACCTGGCATAGAAAAATAAAATATCTACTAATTTGAATCTGAAATCTGCATTGCCATGACACCAAACATCTGGATGAAAAGTGAAAAATTCAGTAGATGTTTTCAAATATCCAAATATTGTGTCGGTAAAACAGTTAAATGACTGTCTGAATCTTAACATATTTGTCTGGGTGTGTATGCATCATGTATGTAGCACAGCCAGGCCTTTCTATCAGAAAACGGTGTCAATTTCAAGAATAATGCATTTACTTACAAGTATTTAATGAGCACTTATTCTGTAGAAGCGTTGTGTTAAGTGCTGTAGAAAGTTCAAGGTTAAACAAGACTTGATCTGTGTCCTCAAATGATTTGCAGTCCAGTGAGGGATATCACGCAAGTGCGTGTATATACATAAAGGACAATGTGGAGTGACCGTAAACACAAGGAGGAAAGCGCTGTGGAAGTCTGGGGAAAGCAACAACTTCCAGCTGCAGAGGGTTTCCTGATGTTCGGACTGACTGGTGGATTAGGAGGGGTTGAATGTGAACATGTCAAAACTGTAGAGATGGAAGGGAAGATAGTGATCATATACCACTTGAAATCCACTTTCCTTCTACATCTGGGTAAGGGAATTTTACTCAAATTAAATAGTCATGAAGCCAGGCATGCTGGCACACACCTGTAATCCCAGTTCTTGGGAGGCTGATACAAGAGGATCACCGGTTCGAGACCAGCCTCAGCAACTTAGTGAGCCCCTCAACAACTGAGCAAGATCCTGCTTCTAAAATAGAAAAGGATTGGGGGTGTAGCTCAGAAGTAAAACTCCTCTGGGTTCAATCCAGTGTACCTCTCCCCAAATCAAATAGTCCTAAATTAGCCAGATAATTGCAGCAGTTTTTGTGTCATTTTGTATTATTACAGGCTCTGGTTACAGTAAGGTTTTTGCATCTAAATGTGTTTTTCAGGTATTTTGATTAGCAAATGTATATTCACCTCCCTTAAGAATTTTAACTTTACACAAAAAACAGGCTGAAAGTTATTCTCTGTAGTCATTTTATGAAACATCAAAATTCAAAGTATAAACTTTGCTTTTCCAATTTAGATACAAAATAGTCATAGTTCCATATACATTGCCTGTTTAAGCCTTTACCTCCCAGGTTTTGTGATTATTATTTTTTTTAATCTATTGGGATCACAACTCTGAAAAACTTTTTAAAATTTCCTAAATAGTCTTTTTTTTGTCATGTTCGACTAGAGTCTATATATAAATATGAAAACAGAACAATTCAATTCTTTTTTCTCCCCTTCCTCTTTTCTTTAAAAAATAATAATAATTTTTACCTAGAGTGAGAAAGGGAGTAAACTGAGAAAATTCCAGGTAGTGTAAATTGGGCCATCGTGGTTGCGCACGCTTGTAATCCCAGTACTTAGGAGGCTGAGACCGGAGGATCCGGGTTCGCAGTCAGCTCAGCTACTTAGCGAGGCCCTCTGCAACTTAGCGAGACCCTGTTTCAAAATAAAGAATAAACAATAGGGCTGGGGGTGTAGCTCGGAGGTAGAATGCTTCTGGGTTTCAGCCCCAGTACCGCAAAAAAAAAAAAAAAAAAAAAAGACTAATTTATTGGCTCAAGGGACTGAAAGGTAAAGGGCAGGTAGGTAAAGTCAGATCGGGTGTAGAAATGATGTCAAGGATCTATTTTCTGTATTTATGAGCTCTGCTTTAGTCTTCGTGAACTTTATTCTCAATCAGGTTCTCTTTGTTGGGGGGCAACGATGACCATCCCAACTCCAAGCACACATTGTACGACTTAGTAACTCCGGGTTGGGGGAGCACCTTTGAGTGTCCCATGACTGACTCCTGTTAGCCTAACTTGGGTTCCAGCTTTAATGTACCTATGTGATTAACTGTGTTGTTTGACTAAGCCTGGGTCATTTAACCATCCCTCAGCACACCCCTAATGTAAAATCAGGGCGCTATTACCAACTTTTGTATTTATTCCCTACTCTGCCTCATTATCTTTAAATGTTTTTAGAAAGATTTTAAAAAATAGACATAAGTTCAGAGCACTATTAGCCAAAAGGAAGGAGAAATGGTACCTCAGTAAAGACGTTAATGTGAGAGTGGAAAAGTCCTCCAGTAAGTGCCAAGAGAATAGAGGCTCTTACCAGAGCCTCTATAGGACTGGCAGATGTTACTTAAACCTTCTGAGCCTGGGTTTCCTCATTCAAATAACTTAGGTCCCAGACTAAGATCTGTCTAAACACCTCAACGCTAATGTTTCATGGTTCTGACTTAAGAAGACAAAGGCAAGGATAGACATCCAGAAAATAAAGAAGTTTAAATATTGGAATGCAGAGGAAAAGATAAATAGATCATGTTTTATGTAGAAGTGCTTCAGGTAGAAACAGAATTTAAGCCAGGAGTAGCGGTACGCACCTGTGATTCCAGTACTTGGGAGGTTGAGACAGGAGGATCACAGGTTCAAGGACAGCCTCAGCAACTTAGTGAGACCCTGTTTCAATTTTTAAAAAATTAAAGCCATGTGTGATGGCTCATACCTATAATCCCAGTACTTGGAAGGCAGAGACAGGATCACAGGTTCGAGGCTGGCTTCAACAATTTAGCAAGACCCTATTTCAAATTAAAAATTAAAAAGAGCTGGGGGATGTAGCTCAGAGATAAGAATGCCACTGAGTTCAATCCCCAGTACCAAAAAAAAAAAAAACCCAAAAAACAAAAAAAAAATCCAGTGGGTTACCACAATGCAAGAGAATATCTAATTGTATGAAAAAGTTAAATGTGATGGTGTTTTTTTAAATGAGGAGTGTACTAAATTAGTTACATTTACAAAAAATCCATGTAATCTTAAAGTCAATATTAGATTTAAAAGTTGTTTGGAGCAGCACACACATAGATAATATAGGACTATGTAAATAAAAAGTCTTCATCTCTAGGCCATCTACAATATGAACCATTATTCAGTGTGTCTTTATCCAGATGTTTTATTGCTTTAATATAGATATACGTATATTTTATTCTTTATTTATTTAACCCAAAATGGATGATCATATTATCTACAACTTGCTTTCCATAAGAAGCTCACATGTTATTTAACTACAATCCAGTTGATGGACATTTAAGTTTTTTCCAATTCTTTAGACTTCCAAATAACTACATTTTTTCATTTATTGTGCACTTCTCATTCATGGGGTGAATTAGAGTATCACTTAAAATTTTAAAACATCAGCATAAATCCTTTCAGCATAGAATAAAGTTCATGATAAATCAGCCTCAGTTCAGACATCACTGGAGAGAGGTTGATCACAAAAGATGATTACTATTAGCTGGTTTCGCTCACCAAACTACCCCACAGGTGTATTGAAAGGATATTGTAGATCTGCTTTCATGTACTTGATAAGCCAGGTTAACTCCAAAAATGGGGGGGAGGGGGTATCAGCAGCAGAAGGCTTGAAGTCAGTATCTTAAATAATGATAATCTTACTTTCAAGTGAATTTTTAGAAGGAAGGCAATTCAAAAGTATTTTCTATCCTCATTGAGTTGTGCACCATACATGTCTTACTAACTTTGCAAACAGTTGTCAGTTAATTTTCAAAGTCAGAGGATATTTATGATTTACTTCTTCTACTCGTTTGTACCCTTGGGGATGTGAAAAGCTTTAACCTTTGCTGACTCTTTCTCGATGAAGGGAATAATCATCATCATCACTATTATGTTACCATTCATGCTCTTATGAGTAAACTGAGCCACCTCTGGGTGACCAGACCCAAGTGAGTTGGTCCCCAACAGTGAACAGACGAAACTATAGCTTTAGTCCAAGAATATGGAAACTGACAACAAATTATTGCTTGTGGTCTACTTCCAGTTTTCAAGTGCAAACATACCAAAGTTTATTTTAAATTTGAGCCAGTCAGACATTTAGTAATATATATCAAAGAAGAAGCGAAGGTTTCCCATGTTTATTATTTCAATATGATGTCTGTTCTCATAAAGTAGAAGAAGGCATATGATAGATCGTGTAGTAGAAATTCTCTCGTTCCACAGTTTGGCCTTAAATATATACATATATTTGTAAATTAATCCAAAACACATTGTCATGGTTCCAATTCCTCTGAAAGCCAATTGTTTTCCATCCCTCTTTTAATTTTAGAAATATAGTGGCCGACTGCCAGAACACTTTCAGATAAACAGTCCACCCCATGTACAAAAGGGCCACGGAACCACGAATGTTCAAAAACCACAGAATGTGATTTAAATAAGTTAAAGTTATCGTGGTCTTCCCTATTAATTAAAAAAAAGCCATCTGTGCAAGGTGAATTTTGGTAAGGTCCCAATTTTTTTAATGATTGTGGATGGAATTTGCAACTGCTCTCATAGTGACAGTATAGCTCAGGGATTCCCAAGATAAAATGTACTGTTTATGTAATTCTGTGGTCATTTTACTAAATTTCTAATAAATTTCTGGAAGGAATTCTTGTTATTCAAACAGAATTTACAATCAAACTTGAAGGCATTGGTTTTCTAGTAACATCCACTTTCCACTCTTCAATTTTCTTAATATCCCAAACCTTTATTTCATCTAAACTCTCTCTCCCTCTCTCTCTCTCTCTCTCTCTCTTTCTCTCTCTCTCTCACACACACACACACACACACACACACACACACACACACACACCATAACCCACATTTTGTCATAACTGTCTTTGACAAATGCATCACAACAGTGAGCAAGACTAAACACACAAAGAAGACTGAAAACATTGCATAAAGAAACCACGCACTGGAAGACATTGCCGGTGCAGACCTATACATTACTTCAATGCATTCTTATTTTCATTTTTGCTATTTGCATAATTTTTCCCATTAGGCAAACAACCTATAAATCTAGGCTTTCAAAATCTTAGAAGGGCAGAAATTCAAAAGATGCTCTTCCCTTGAATTTGGCAAGAAAGTACCTTGACAAGAAGGATTTACAAAAAAAAAAATTTTTTTTTTGTCATTCCCCTCCCCAACCAGTGTTTTCAGTCAATTAAAATTTGTACTCTAGGCCTTTTCCAGTTTGAAGCCACCTCGGTGTCTGTGATGAGCAATCCTTCTTGTTTGTGCAGTCATTCATTATCTCCATTACCAAAAGGAGAATAGAGGACAATTACATTGTTTGGACGAATCAGAGTGTTAGGAGGAGTATTTGTCATGGTGGCAGAGTGCAGCACCTGACAGGCAACGATTGATGGCCAGGCATGAGCGTGAGTGGCCAAAGCAGCCTCGTAGGATGCAAATTACTGACTGTGGATTCCAATTTATCCTGTTCATTTTTCTTGCCCGTGCTGAAGACCATTAGTGGTTTTTGAAGCAGTGAAGGGGTCATTACTAATGTGGGTAGGCTCGAAGCAGGAGGGGGAAGGAGGGGAAAAGCCTTCTGTAATTACACAGCTTTCAGGAACAGGCTGGAGGCCTTAGCCAAAAAAGTGTCAACACCTCGCAATCAGAAAAATTTATTTTCATTTTATGCTTAACCCATATTAACTCAACATTATCATCTTTCTTTGTTAACATTTGCCGAATATTAAAAGCCTGGTTTCTATATTAATACAAATCTAGTTAACCCTTTTGCTACACGGGGGATTTTGTTTAACCTCGTGGCATTTGGGTTTGCTAATAAGTAACTGCGCACATTTTGGATAATGTACGCTATTATAGAAGATGAAAATACCTGAAGAATAAAATCTTAGATGATTGAAAAACATTCACTCTCTCAAATACCAGAAAGATTAGAATGCTCTGAATGGAATACTTTGTTGTTCCTCGTGTCACTTTAATAATGTCGGTGGGAAATATTTATTACTAAAGGCTTTCTAGTTGGTGAACAACTTAGACATGTGGGATAAAAGTTTACTTTTCTGTTTAAGAACACCACTGAATTTAGAGCAGGGCTCTGTTTAACAGACACAACTGTGTATGCCTTAAATACCTAAAGTAAATGTAGGACTCTAGAACAATCCTTGGTTTTGGCACGAGAGAGGAAAGTGGGTTGATAATGGGAAGACGTTTCGTTCTAAAGGTGGGTGAGTTGCGGTGGCAAGTAAGGAATTAAAAAGCACTGAAACCTATGGCTTCATTCTCTTATTGCTGTAGTTTAAGGAAAATTTAACATTTCCACTTGAAGCATTGCACATAATTGACCCCTTTTGATGTGTGGTCATTGTGTAAGGCCCTGTTAGCTCAGCACACTAACCAGTAAAAATGAAAGACGTTCCTATGGTCCCATAAAGGAGTCCCATAAATACACTGTAAGTAACTATGTTATAACCAAATCAAGTTGCCGTGGCTTCCCAAACAGTCTTGATTACATACCATCTCACTTTCCAAGCTTTTATTATCAATAACCTCAGTTTCACTAGGACATAATAATTACATGGAGCCATCTCACGCAGATAATTCAGAAAAAGGGCTTCACATATTTTCTACGATTCCAAGTAAAATGGACCTAAACTGGTTTCCTCAGTGCAACCGACGTGCAGGTAGAGAACCAAAATTCTGATGCCTTCCCAAAAGTGCTTTCCACCCCTGACTGACGAAAGAAATTGAATGACTCAGACACCTTGCATTTTTATTGTGGGCCCTACAGAGAATGGCAGGCACTGGGGACTGCCGATACTGGTCTCTGGATCCTTGTCCCTGCCTGCACTTCTGAACACATTATAAAAGATGCGATGAGGAAAATCAAGCCATAGACTAAAGAAATCACCAATACTAATTTCATTCTTAGAAGTAAGTGACTCTTGCCTAACTTCTGATACATCTTTTAAAACATTTGTTTTTTTATTAGCATCCGTACCCTTCCGAAGAGCAGAAGAAACAGTTAGCGCAAGACACAGGACTTACAATTCTCCAAGTAAACAACTGGTGAGTGACCCAAAAGTCAATGTCTTTCTCCCGTGGCTAAAACGAGATCGCTAAATAAGTGTTTTCTTTTCTTTCTTGCTTGCTTCCTCCCTCCTTTCCTTTCCTTCCTCCCTCCCTCCCTTCCTTCCTTCTTCCCTCCCTTCCTTCCTTCCTCCCTCCCTTCCTTCCTTCTTTCTTTCTTTTTCTCCTTTTTATTTTTAAAACAAATGGACGTGAGGATAACCTCAATGTCTCTCCCTGGAGGTGTGGAAGTCGAGCTTAGAGAGAGGAGAAGGTTACCCAGGGACATGGTTTTTGTAACCTTTCCTCCTCTTCTCTTTTTCTCCCTTTCTCTTCTTCTCCCTGGCCCTTCCTCTCAACCTCACTTTCCCATCTCTGAAGCTTTCGATTTCTTGAATGAGTCACAAATCCCGTCCGGGTCATTCCTGTTGGAAGCAGTTGCGCGTTGCCCCATCCTCCCACAGAGTTATCTATCCCTTCTGAGAAGACTTCTTTTGTCTAGGTTGTGAGTGGCAATGTAGATACAGGCTTTTTAGTATCCCCTCATAGAAATATGTTTACCCTAATTTTTTTTAATAAGAGAAAAGGTTTTTCCATTTTTAGCTTTGAGATTTGATAGATTGCCCGTGTGGTGGTGTGTGGACCATCCGCCCTTTGTACAAGGCTTAGAGGGTAACTGAGAAATAGGAGGGGCAGCGGATTAAATAAAATGATCACAGTAGCCAAGAAATGATATAGGAATTACTTATCAAAATACTGGCCCAGGTTTTATCAGCAGCTTAATTTTGTTCAGTACATTCTTGGGGTGATGTTCAGATTAATTGAATTGACAGTTCTCTTTCAAAATTCAGGGAAAGTATTTGCACGGATTTCAGGCCTTATACAAACTTAATTACATGGAACTCCATTTTATCATTCTAATTCCATGTAGCAGAGGTTGTATTTACAAATGAGAAGTCTCTGCCTTTATTCACAGCTTTCCTTAATATATTTATCAAAGCAGGTTCATTTACAAAGTGCTCTATCTGTGGGATACAGGCAGGCAGACATTAACAAAGCCTTTAGGTTTATCAGGCTCGCTGCCTGATGAGCTACCCGAGGGTCAATTGATTTTGTGGTTCTGTGATTCATTTTTTTCTCATTTTTCTAGGATCACAATGAGAGACATGCTTGGAGAATTAGCCAGTTTGTCTGCCTTATCTGTCAGGCAATTTTTTTTTTCCCAGGGAAGTCAAGCTACTTAAATTGGCCACAGGAACTGCCGTTATCTGACTTTAATGCACCCTATAGTGTGGATAGCATTTCAATTACACTAGTAACCAAAGCTTAGCTGCAGCCCTTTTCATGCCTAGTGCTGTACAGAAAGTGATGTGCCTACCTACAGAAGCAGAAAATTGAGTTGCCTTGCTTCTGTCAGGGTGATTAATGCAGAAATAAACTGCTAACCTGAAAAGAAAGGCAGAAAGAAAAGAGAGAGAATCCAGACTTGAATTCACTTTAATTTTCTTCTAAAGATTGGAGCTATGTACATTTAAAGATACCCTTTAGACCAAAAACTTGGAATAAAGGATATAATCTTCAGAGGGGGATGTGTATATGTGTATGTGATTATACCTTGATATGAGCCCCATAGTGTAAATATATACAATATATGTCAATATATTGTACATATATATTCCCATCCGTGGTCCTGGCACAAGCTATTGGTGGTCTGCAACAATAAAATAAATACATTGTGTGTTAACTAGAGGAGACTGTATGCCCTGCACATGATTTTAAAGCAGACGGATTACCAAAGTGAGCTGCTCCATATACAGTGGTCTGTGCGGCAATTGATGTTGCTTTAGAATCATTATTTTTGTAAATTTGGGGCAAGTCAAGGGAGGTCACGATGAGAATTTTCGAGAGAAATGGAACATTTCTACATAGTCATTTGGTGTTGACATTTGATCTTGCTTTTTTTTGGGAAAATGCTGTTGCATATCACCCATTCCCTGTATTTTTTGATGTAGTCATTACACTTGAAAAGTGAAGAATTTTTAATATCGAGAGTCCTATATCTAAAGACCATCATTTCTCACAGACACCTGGCTGAAGCCTGGGAGAAAGTACCCCTCCCTTCTGAATTCCACTGAGCCCCAAGGCATGTGCGAGTTCCGTTGGTGTGATATCTTAGGGTTCTTGTTTCTCTGTTATGTGAGCTGTATTTGCCACAGCATGCCAAGGGTAAAGATGTGACAGTCTGTCACACAGCATACTTTCCATAATATGGTATAAAGGTTGACACCTACGTCTCCACAAAATAATTCCAGCTTCCTAATATTCACACTTCCTTCTGAAAATTTCTGTAATCCTGCCCTCTGGTCCACATCTTAGTTAACGGCTACCATAACTTTGATAATCAGGTGTGACTCTTAAGGATAGGACAGCAAATACCTCTAAAAGACTACTGAGAATTTAATGGAGGGACCCAACTCCTGATTATTTCAACAAGAAATTTAAAAGAGAAAACCTGTACTTTAGGACATTTTGAACCTGCCCAACATCTTGATGAAGTCTGCTTTGAAACAGAGAAAGCTACTCAACTTAATTTCAAAAGACCTCAGAGCCGGGAGTGGTGGCGCACGCTTGTAATCCCAGTACTTGGGAGGCTGAGACCAGAGGATCCGGGTTCGCAGCCAGCCTCAGCTACTTAGTGAGGCCTCTGCAACTTAGTGAGACCCTGTTTCAAAATAAAGAATAAAAACTAGGGCTGGGGGGCTGGGGGTGCAGCTCGGAAGTAGAATGCCCCTGGGTTCAATCCCTGGTACTGCAAAAAAAAAAAAAAGACCTCAGAATCACAGTTTTTGTTTGTTTTGTTTTGTTTTGGTACTGGAAGCTGAACCCAGGGGCATTCTACCTCCAAGCTAGGCCTCCAGCCCTATTTAATTTTTTATTTTGAAACGGGGTTTCACCAAGTTGCTGAGGATGGCCTCAAACCTGTGATCCTCCTGTCTCAGCCTCCCCAGTAATGGGATTACAGGTGTGAGCCACCATGCCTGGCTAGAATCATGGTTAAGTGCAAAAAATGATGACTAAGAGCAGGGAGAAGAGTGGATTATAAGTGATTTTTCCAAGTCTGGAGAGCTCTCTCTCAAAAAACACAAGTGATAGTTCCTAGACCTCAGACCTCACTCAGTCAGCTACACTAGGAAATAATACCCACTTCTCTGGTTGAGGCAGGAGTTCAGGCTTTCGCACTGCAAGATTTGTACAAGGAATTAGAGTAGTGTAGAAAGCCTACAAATCAGACAGTTGTGGAAGACTTGCTGTTTCACTTCTGCTTCTCAATTTTCTATTTTTACCTTTTAAAATAGAAAGGCCAAGCACGGTCAACGTGGTTGAGCAGCGCCATAAAATAACATCTATAGTAATAAGCAATGGAACATGGCTCCATGCATTTGATGAGAGCAATAAGCAAGACAAACAGACCTGTTAAGATCAGTCAGTAATTATGAACTTTAGAACAAATAAGCAAAAAGGAAGTTGAGGAGATCATTAAGAGAATTAAAGACGTGTTGTATCTGAGCAGCCAATGTTAGAAATCATCTTAACAGGCTTTCCCATGCATGTGCAGTGGGGAGGATGCAGGGCTATGATGCAGCCAATCACACGTGACTCCAGGAAAGGAGTGCACTTTATGACACTAACTCATTTTTTTCTATGGTTAGTTCTCAGAACCCCATAAATAATCACTTAACTAAAACTTTTTAAAGATGATAACCAGACTTGCACGTGTGTTCTTTACTGCCAAAGCTAATCACAAATGGTAAGGCTGGCTTCTACGCTGGTTCTTGGTGGAGGGTCAGGTCAGCTGTAAAACAACTGAAATGCACACACTAGGAGAGAAGACTAGCAACAAAAAGAAGATCCCCTACCTGAAAAACCTTCTTTAGGCTGGAGAAGCAAACATGGCATAATCTGAATGAGTACTGATTAGCATTCTAAGTGTTATCTAAATGTAGCATGGTGGGTAAGCTCTCAGGCTCAGGAATCAGACCTCATGGGGTTAAAACCCTGGTTGCCCCATTTGATTGATAGATGTTTGACCTTCACTAAATTACTTAACCCCTTTTAGCCTTAGTTCTCTCATCTGCAAAGTGGGGATAAGATCTCATATAGTTTTGTAAGATTTTAAAATAAAATCATAGTCAGCATCGTTCTGGACCATACAATAGATGGTTGTTATTTTTAAAGTAATTAATAATAAGTAATTGTAAAAATGAAAGAGAAGCCTGTTTTCATACAATGATATAAATAAAAGTTTCATTAAATGACTTATAAACTGGAATGGAGATATTTTTCCAGGGGGAATAGATATATTTAAGGGAATTTTTCTTTTGGTGCAGACAACTTTCTGGGCATAGCTTCTATATTAAACAAAGACAGATTTTTGTAGTTTCTTGTGTGAATTTTTTTTTTTTGTAGTTCTTTGATGCCAGGGAGGTAAGATTAGGGAGCCCTAGGAGGTAAGTGGCTTCAAATAACTGTGAAGTTTAGCTGTTTTAAAGGAAATTTGGGGTTATTAACACTGATACTTTCTTAGGAGGCATACTTACATTCACTGAGAAAGACAAGGGAAAAATGTAACGAGGAAGTTCTTGCTTCGGTAATTTGTTGGGATGCATTTGTACATCTTTGACAGTAGTAATCACTGAAATGTGGCAAAGTCTTCACTTTGACAATTAAAGTCCTTTAAGCTAAAACTACTATAGGAAAAATCACAAGACGTTTCCAGGTTCTCATGTAACTCTCCTCAATGCTATATCAGAATTACAAGATTGATTTTAAAGCCCCCATTTCCAAATTAATTTTAAAAGGAAGAAATACTGTGCTTTAAAAAACTCATCTCACTGCAATAATTATAGCCAAATTGTATTCCAACAGACAAAATCTGCAGTGATGACCTATTGACAGAATGTAGTATACTAGGAAGAAGGATGTATTTCTTATAGCAGGCTGTCTACAGACCCCTCCCTCATTTATTTATTCATTCATTCATTCATTCATTCATTCATTCATTTTTAGCTACTGGGGATAGGACCAGGGGCATTCTACCTCTGAGCTACACCCCAACCCCCCCCTTTTTTTTGAAACAGGGTTTTGCTAAATTACTGAGGGTCTCATTAAGTTACTATACTGGTCTCAAACCTGTGATCCTCCTGTGTTAGCCTCCCAAGTGCTGATATTACAGGTGTATGCCACTGCGCCCAGCTCAGGCCCCCAAATTTTAAAGAACATGAAAGTTAAATTTCGAGAAACTTTTCAGTTGAAGGCAGTTCAGAAAATTTCTTTAATTAACATATTAACATATAATAATAGGCTAAATGCCCTTGCACAGCCTCTCAGACTGAGACTAAATATCTGTGTCCTGCTTGTTATATCTTCCTATTAATATGGTCTTACGGCAGTCTTTTTTCTAGGTCTAACAGCTTAAAGTAATCGACACCCCCTTTCCCCTTTGCAGAACTTCTTCATGGGATGTGGCGATTTTGCTTCACTTCCCATAATTTGGCCCCGCTGAGGCGTTTTCTAGAATGCATAGACGCTTGTCCAATTAGGACTGAGGGACTGTGCCAAGAGGAGAGCATTTGCTAGGGAATCGGTTTCCCTCTCTAGCCCTCTCCTTCTCCCTTTCGGAAGGCTCATCACCCACCCAGGTGACTCGGTTTACTTCCACGTGAAATGGAGTGATGCTGAGACAAAAGGAGAATTCTGAGTGTGAAAACATGTGGTAGCGCTCTGAGGATGAACGGTGGTGTTGTCAGAACTTCCCAGCCCTGATTAAAATATGGACAGGGACAGAGTGGTTGCCTGAGGAAAGCAATCATTTTCCTGGGGAAGTCATCAGCCCAGATAGATCCGGGTGCTTTGCGGCTTCCACGGGAAAGGCAATAATCGTGTCCTAGGTGGGTTTCAAGACAGAGGGTCACTTTCAGGCCTTATGTCAGTGAGTCTCCAAGGCCAATTTGAAGCCTAATTAGCAGGAGGCGGGGATGGTGGCAAAAGAGACTGCACTTCTTTACAGCAGAGAAAAGTCATTTTCAAAGGTGTGTGCGTTGCCATTCCACTGCAAAGAGAGCAGACGCGGGGAAATATGTAGTAATATTAGGACATCAAGAGTAAGCTGGGAATTGAGGAAAATAATTTTGTAGTAAACATATGGAATAATTGGCCAGTGGTGCAGGAAATCTAAATGAGAAACAGAGACAGCTGGACACTTTTATCTCAAGAGAGAAAGGATTGAAGGATAGAGTGATAAACCAGGGAGGTGGGGTTGAGAGAAACCTAAAGGGAGAAAGCCTGCTGGACTAAATATCCTCTCTCTGCTCAGCAATTTCCACCCTGGCCATTTGTTAAACGCAGAGCTGCCGTCTTCGGTGATTATTTCCCAGTAACATCTATGTTTCTGAATAAAAATCCATTTGAATCTCAAGTCAGATTTGCCAGGTGTTAGATTCATTGTCAGCATTTAATGTGCTGAAACTGCCGATGCTGAGGAAATGAATACAGAAAAGCCTGCTTTTCAACTCCAGTTGGGAGAGCTGGAGGTGAAATGCTTCCCTTCAGATGGCTTCCTATGCCAGAAAAATCCCGGGCCGGGGAAGGAGGCAGAGGTGCCAAGGGGTGTAGTTCCAGCTAGCCCCGTGCGGTCTTTTGCTAAAGCAGTGTTTTCCCCCCTGACAGTTGCTCATGGGGTGAAAGAACCTAGCTGGGACAGCAGTAGGGTCTCCAATCTCTTTCCATCTCTGTACAGGTTCCAGTGACTCTGTCTCCTCGGTCATATTATCATTTCTTGGGGACCCACAATTCTGTCTGAGAAGAAAACCAAAAGGAAGTAGGAAGGAAAACACACGTGATTAATGTTGAACCCGGGGGGACAGCCCTGAAATTTAAGGAGATTTCATTTTGCTCCGTCTATGGCAAATGTAACGGGGGCACCCAGGACATCAACACATGGCATACTTATTGTGAATAAGAGGGAGTATTACCATATTTCCCATTTCACATCCTGCAGCAGATTCCTGAAACCCCCACCTAGAGCCAAACACTGAAGATATTTCTTGTACCTAGGCAGCTGGACCTCCTACCCATTGCCCTGTCAGATCAGCCTTTCTAGACACCTTCTATCCTGTAGTGATGGGAGTACCATTTCCAGAAATTTAGATTCAGTCCAAATTTGGGCAAGCAGCTAAGACTCAGCAAGAGCCTTTTAAAAGTGGTAAACAAAGGGAGTAGAGGGGGAAATAAAGGAAGGGAATGCCAGCGAGGGGACTCAAAGGGGAGGTTTGCTGCAATCCTTTACATTCAATTATACCAGCTCCTTTGTGCGTTTCCCTTTTTGCTCTGCAAAGAAAGAATGAAATATGGTTTTCATAGCAAGCTGGCAGCATTATCTCAGGATGCATATTTCTTTGCTGGGTTGGAATGCCAATAAGAGGAGAAAAAAGTTCCTCGTTTAGAGGAAAGTACAGTGCTGCAGAGAAAACACAAAACAACAAAAAGGAATGCAACAAGTTTTTGAAACAGTTCCAAAAAATGCCCCTTAAAGAAAATATTTAAATGAGAACGTTTTTGAAGATAAAATTTCTCACGTTGAAGGGTACCATTTTCCAAAAGTCTCTAAATATGGAAAGAAATTTGGCCCAAAGTGTCAACTTGGTTTTTTTTTTATAATATTGGGAGATTTCTTAGAATTAGACTCCTTTCTTTCATTGATGAAGACAATAAACTCCAGACAAGTCCTGTGTTCGGCACAAGGCTCTACCTACTTTTGCACTTCATTATACCAGTATTTGGAAGAGAGACAAGGTTTGCTTAAATAAGTCCTTTATCCATCTCAATTGGCATGATCTGCATAGTTTCTCAAAGTAACACTGAGATAAAAGTCTATGTTTCAGTGGGTTGCATAGTGGTAAAGTAGGATGATGTTAACTTAGCTATTTACTTATTTTTAAGTGTGAAAAAAGTGAAGATAGCCCATTGAAAATATTACACAATTATCCTATAGCCACTGATTTAGTAAGTATTCCTAGCCCTCATCACAGATGGATAAAGTAAAAGTTGTATTTTTTAAAAAGCACTTTAAAAAAAAAAGGAATTTTTAGCTTTCTTTCTAGAATGTAGAAAATGGGAAGGAGCTTACAAACGCAGTGTAGAAGCAGAACCCCTAAATTAGAAGCTATTAAAATAAGGTAAAAAAAATAGATCAGAATGTTCAATCCCATGTTGTTTATATTCTCTAAATTTTTTACTCTTAGAAATAAGAGTCTCGATGGCTCTGGTTTAGTTCCAAGTTTTCAGTCCTTTTGACCATGGTGGTACTTTTTGCAGGAGATTTCCCTCCTTGTTCCTTCCATTACCTGCAAAAACTCCCTCTCAGAGAAGTAGTACTTCATGAATAGTCTTTGGACCGGACCCTCATTCACTTCACTCGCTCCTTCATGCATTTACTCACTGGAGAGCAGCCTTCTAAAAATTACTTAATTGAGAATCTGCTGTTAATGAGTAAATGTAGGTCCTATTAACCCTGTGATCTTGAGGACTTGTTTTGTTGTTGCTGCTGCTGCTGCTGTTTCATTGTGCTGGATTTTTCAAGTATGAGTGGGTGAGCATCGGGAGGTGGCACTTCCCGGTGCTTACCCCAGGAATTCTACCCAATTTATGACACTCAGAACTATTCCCTCTATTGTCTAGACAAGGAAAATCACTTTAAACCTGCAAAATTCTTAGAAACTTGGGTAGGAAAAAAGAACCTTGATTTTTTTTTAATATTTCTCTCTTTGAATCCTTTTTTTTTTTTTTTGCTTTCTTGTTTTATCATACTCATCATAGAAGACCTTGTTTCCAGTTTTGTTTTGTCTTTGTGCAGGAGTCAGAATCATTATTGCTGACTGGTCATTCTGCAGAGATTTGCAGCTAACTCCCAGCCCTGGTGCAGAATCATTAATTCTGTGCTCAGGTTGAAACACATGCAAGGTTCTTTCTCTTTTTTCCCTGGCAAGGTAAACACTGAGAGATATGAGATTTCCCTTGTGTCTCTAGATATAGCTTATCTTCTAGATAAGTCCCTGCAGGCTGAGGTTTCAGGCTGTTTGACCTCCTGAGTTCCAAACTTCCTAAAAACCTTTAGATAAGCAACAAACTTTGGTAGTAATTATGCAGAGTGGGTGGAACAGGGAATTAATCCCCAGAGATCTGGATTCAAATCTACCTCAAAGCCCACAGGTGAAAAATCTCTTTAATGGCATGTGCTTAATGGTTTCAGCCCAATTTTTGAAGAAGGAATGGGTCATCCTTGAGTAAGGAGAAGGTATTACTACCAATCTCACTAACTGCTATGGAGAGGGAAGAGGAGGACGGGGGTGGGTTGTGGAGGGAAATACACAAAGAGCTGTGTGCGTGTTTTTATCACATTGAACCTCACTATGATGTATAATGGTGATGGACTAATAAGATAATTTTTTTTTTGCGGTACCGGGGATTGAACACAGGGGCGTTCTACCTCTGCGCTACACCCCCGGTCCTATTTTTTATACTTTATTTTGAAACCGGGTCTCACGAAGTTGCAGAGGGCCTCACCAAGGAGAAAGAGAGAGAGAGAGAGAGAGAGAGAGAGAGAGACAGGGAGAGACAGCGAGAGAGCTGAGGCTGGCCGCGAACCCGATCCTCCGGTCTCGGCCTCCCAAAGTACTGGGATTACAAGCGTGCGCCACCACGCCCGGC